>CM060948.1:49651553-49943048 GCA_030765055.1 Mantis religiosa | reverse complement strand
TTTTTCCCTACCCCATTCTGCCTTTAATTTCTTATAAAATTTCAAGGATTTCTTTTCTTCTATAGTTTCCCATATCTCTTGCCTATCTATGTCTTGTAGTCTAGTTCTCACTTCCTTCCAAAAACCATTATGATTTGTCTCCTCTGCTCTCCATAGATCTCCCATGCCTATCTTTAATATCATTCTTTACAATTCTGACCACCACCTATTTGTATTTTGAATGCTTTTCTGTTGCTTCACTGTGGGCATGCAGTAATAAAGGATAACATAAGTAGCAAATGTAATTTGCTCAATTTATTTTTTTCCTCCTCCCGTCACAATTTTCCAGTTTGATTATGGCATTTGCTGTATGGGCTACCTAGGCACTTTACCTTCTGCTTTACATTCTTCTACTTTATTTCTCAATTCTCAACCCAGCTGATAAATGTTATGATATGTGATTCAGACATTCATTGTATTGTATTGTATTTATTTCATCCTTTGGAACATAATACATATGTTATAGGACACGTCAGTTCAAGATACAAAGATAAATATAAAAATTACATGAGACTAAAAACTGTAACAGATACAGGATCCAACAATAAGTCTAAAGTAGAAAAGAAAAAAAAAAAAAAGAAAAATATATATATATATATAAACCACAGAGAAATGCTATATAAAAGTAACTGTTCACAAATGTGGAGTTTACTCTATTTCATGATTTAGGAACTCCTCTCCATTAAGAAATTAAATAGAGCCTTTTTGAATTTTGGTTTGGGCTCAATATTCTTTATACTCTGTGGTAGTTTACTGAATAAATGCAGACTAGCATATGTGAAGCTACTTTCATACAATTTGGTTCTATGCGAACTGATAAATAGATTGTTCTTTTATTTGAAGCAAAAGGTTAGAAACAGTGACGTATTTAACATTTGAAAGTAATGAGTGCTCTAGTATCATGTGTATGAACTTCTGCATTTGTTTTGAGTGAATTTAGGGTTTCTTTCATGTAGTTAAATGTTTCATATATATACATACATGGCAAAGACAAAATTTTAAGTTTTCTAAAGTATGGTTTGCAACTAGTTTTGTTTGTGACATTAGCCATAATCCTTATTACTTTCTTTTGCATCCTAAAAACCTTAATGCTATTTTTTGACTTTTCCCAGAAGATTATCCCATATGGTAATAGACTGTGAATGTATGCAAAATATACCACTCTAAGAATATGTTCACTTGACATAAATTTTATTGACCTTACTAAGAAGCACATTTTACTAATATAGAATAAAAAGAAGTATTTCAGAAAGTGGAGTGCCATTGTTACTAAAATTAGGCAAGTGAGTGAACCTTGTATATACTTTTCTCCACTTACAAGTTTTTTGATGAAGACTAGTTTTTGGGAACCTCTTCCCTATCGTCAGTTCTGTGGTTGACTGATGATGCATCCAGTGTCTGCATCTGGCTTGGTGTCGTGCTGCCATCTAATGTCCTGGTAAGTTTGATGACGTCATCTACCGTGGGAATTTCAAAATTCATCAAGAGGTCCTGTTTCTTCGTAATAAATATGTTTTCCCAAATCTGTAGTTCCAGAGGTTTCTTTGCCTGTTTGATCAGTTCTATTTCTTATTTTATGTTGTGATTCTCAGACCAAAAGTGATGTGCTATGGCCGACTTGTCCATGTGTTTGAATTTAATATTTCTGAAGTGTTCTTTCATTCTTGTTCCTAGATTCCTTTTAATCTTACCAATGTATATCTTGTCACAATTCTG
Source organism: Mantis religiosa (assembly GCA_030765055.1). NCBI lineage: Eukaryota > Metazoa > Arthropoda > Insecta > Mantodea > Mantidae > Mantis > Mantis religiosa. Next base: position 49,941,293 of record CM060948.1, on the reverse strand, counting down.
GCAACTCATTTGGTAAATGCCTGATAATTGAGTTTTCGGTGTGCTATTTTTTAGAGGGTGGTTTAGTAAGCTGCGGATGTTGTGTTTGTTCTGAGGGGCTAATTTTATGCTGAAGCTCTTAAATATCTTTTCAAATTTTTTGAAGTATTTTGGATGAAATGTAAATTTGCCATATCTGGTGTTTGGGTTTTCTAGTTTTTTTAACGTAGTAATGTCCCTTAAGTTTTTGTTTCTTTTGTGTCTGTAGATCAGTTTTTTTGATGAAATTTGTGTTACAGTTGTTCAATTCGGCAACCTGGTGTATGTGAGTGTACTCCTGTTCATATTCTGTTTTTGTTAACGGAATGTTGATTAATCTTTAAACCAAACTATGGAATACTGCATATTGATGTTGTACTAGGTTGAATGGGTTGCATTTAATGTAATTGTCAACATGTGTTGCTTTTCTGTATATTCCAAATTGTAATCCTGTTGGTGAAAAGCAACACATGTTGACAATTACATAGATATTACTGATATTGGTCTGAAATTCCCAACCTTGTCCTTGCTACCTTACTTGTATATAGGTTTCACCTTTGCTTCTTTCAGCCTCTCTGGGAATAGTCCACTTGTTAGTGAAAGGTTTGTTAAATAGCACAGCGGTTCTACTAGAAATGGGGCACACTTTTTAATAACATAATTTGAATATCCATCAATTCCTGCAGATTTTTTGTTTTTTAAGTTTTTAATTACCATTTTGATTTCTTGCATTGTTACTGGTATTAAAAAAAGAGTATTTTCATTATGTTTTAGGTTTAAGTTATCTGTTTTCAACAGCGATTTTTCTTTTAGCACCTTTTTAGCAACACTTGTATAGAAACTGTTGAATAATTCGGAAATATCTTTAGGATTGCATATATTTTCACCATTACTTTTAATACAATAGTTATTTATCCAGTTTGTCTCAGCTTTAGTTTCACTCTGGATTACTTCCCAGAATGACTTAGATTTACTTACTGCACTCTTGATTTTGCCTTTCTTAATGTAACTTTTTTGCCTCCTTGATTACTTTATTATATATATTTTTATACTTCAAATAGTAAACCTTAAATTCTTGTGATACTTTATTTTCCTTAATATATTTACTCAAGAATCTTAACCTTTTCGCTGATTTCCTTATCCCAGTTGAGATCCATTTATTATTTTGCTTATTTACCTGAGTTTTTGCTACTGGCACTGCTGCTTCAAAGTGAAAACTAAATGTGTACAAGAATATATTTACTGCTTCATTTAATGAAGTGGTCTTATATATATTTTCTCATGTTTCTTTTCCATCCTTAAGTTATCTGGATGTTTGGACCGTAAATAGCTAATTTACACAATGTCAAATGGGTATCTGAATCACCATAAAAAGTACTGATGGTGTATTTCATCCAACACAGCTTTATTTATTATGCAAAACATGTATTGTGAGCACAGCTGACAGGCAGCTGATGATGTGAGCTCATGCCCATGATACATGTTTTGCATAATAATAGCTGAGAAGCTATCAAGTATTCAAGTTTATTTCATTTTTCATTAAGTGTATTTTATGCTAATGTAAAACTTCAAATATTTATAAATATATTGTGCACATTTTATTTGTTTATGATATAATATGGAGCTCAATATAAATACAGCTTAAAGGAATATATGCAAGATATTCTTGGGATACAAGCCAGGTGAAAAGACGATTAGAATCTGACATTTTGGGAGCGCACATCGCTCCCATCATTAGGATATGAATGAATAAGAAATGTTATTAAATGATCCGTGGTTCAAATCCTGGCCATGGCATTGAATTTTTCATGTTGACTCTATCTAACTAAATTGAGACTTTATATTGGGAAGCCACGGTGATAATGATGCAGATTTAATAATCCCCAGTGCCAATAGTGAACAATAAATTGAGATAACAAAAAAAATCAACGAAGACAAAACACTATCAATATTCTCATCCCTGAACAAAAGACTACAGTAAATTATGAGGCTGGTCTGAAAAGTTTCCGACCTCAACATGAAGATGGCAGCACTTGTAAATAAAAGCTAGTGAATTTCATTGTTCATCTGTTGACAGTTACTCACCAAAGTATCAGCCATTTTGGACGCTCAGCTGTTATGTAACAGTCGTTTCAGTGAGTTGATGCAAGTGTTTTTATGAAAATGGACAAAATCGAGTATCGAGCTTTCATTAAATATTTGCTTTTGAAATGCAATACACCTTCCCAAATCAAAGATGAGTGGATTCTGTGTATGGGGAATCTGCATCATCATTTAACCACAGTGAAATTTTGGGCAGCTGAATTTAAACATGGCCGTAAGATAGAGTCAACATGAAAAGTTCAATGTTATGTCCGGATTTGAACCATGGATCTCCTGGTTTCCATCCAGATGCTATATACGGCTAGTGTGAAGAAATGATTAATTTCCATCAATTAACTAAAAGTGGCCATAAGAGCTTGGGAGACGAACGTTCGGGATGTTCAAAAACTGCAACTACCAACAAAAACATTGCTAGAGTTCACCAAATGGTGCTAGACGACCGCCGAATTAAAGTGAGAGAGACAGCAGAGGCTATAAACATGTCAAAAGAATGTGTTTGTCAGATATTATATCAACATTTAGACATGAGAAAGCTGTCCGCATGCTGGGTGCCAAGATTGCTCACGTTAGACCAAAAACGTGTTTGAATGAACATTTCCAATGCTCTGTTGGCGCAGTTTAGGTGCAATAAATCTGAGTTTTGGTGCCAATTACTGTAGATGAAACTTGGATACACCATTATATGCCCGAAACAAAAATACAATCCAAACAGTGGACTGCAGAGGGGGAACCAACTACAAAAAAAGCAAAAACTGTTTTTTTGGCTGGGAGAGTGATGACGACTGTTTTTTGGGATAGTCATGGAGTTATTTTAATCGATTATCTTCAAAAAGGAAAAACCATTACAAGAGCACACTAGGCATCATTACTTGACAAGCTGAAGGCAGAACTTGCGGACCAACAATGTGTAAGAATGAACATTTCCAATGCTCTGTTAGCGCAGTTTAGGTGCAATAAATCAGTTTTGGTGCCAATTACTGTAGATGAAACTTGGATACACCATTATATGCCCGAAACAAAAATACAATCCAAACAGTGGACTGCAGAGGGGGAACCAACTCCAAAAAAAGCAAAAACTGTTTTTTTTGGCTGGGAGAGTGATGACGACTGTTTTTTGGGATAGTCATGGAGTTATTTTAATAGATTATCTTCAAAAAGAAAAAACCATTACAAGAGCACACTAGGCATCATTACTTGACAAGCTGAAGGCAGAACTTGCGGAAAAACAGCCACATTTGCTGAAAAAGAAAATCCTATTTCACCAAGACAACGCACCGTCCCACACCTCAGCAGTTGCAATGGCAAAAATCCACGAATTACGGTTTGAACTGCTTAACCATCCGCCTAACTTACCAGGTCTAGCCCCAAGCAACTTCTTTTTGTTCCCTCATCTGAAAATTGCGCTCAGAGGACAGAGATTTTCGTCAAATGAAGAGGCAATCACCTTCGTGAACAATTATTTTGCAGAGAAAAATGCCGAGTACTATTTGGATGGGTTATAGAGATCGAAGCATCGCTGGGAGAAGTATGTAGAGTTACAAGGAGACTATGTTGCAAAAGAAAAGAAAAGAAAAATTCTGAAAAAGATCTTGTATATTTATTAGGTTGGAAACTTTTCAGACCACCCTCATAAATACCAGGTGAGAAGATGGTGTGAGTGTAGAAAACTACGAGGGCTATCCAGAAAGTAGATTACGTTTTCGTCTGTTTCCGCTAGGGGCAGGGCTAGCGCGGCCATCTTGGGGTCAGAGCGTTGCGCAGCTCAGTCGGCATCTAGCCGTGCTAGTGAGAGGTTCGTGCTGTGCTCCGTTCAGATACTGTGACGGTTTGAAATGTCTGCGTTAATTGAAAATCCCGCGAGCTGCGAGGTGCGTGCAGTAATAAGGTTTCTGACTGCAAAAAACTGTAAACCGATAGAAATCTATCGGCAGCTTTGTGAAGTGTATGGGGACAACATTATCACTGAAGGTGGAGTGCGTCAGTGGGTCATCAGATTTAAAAATGGCCGAACCAATGTTCACGACGAAGATCGAAGTGGGAGATCCAGCATAGTGACTGCCGAACTTGTCGAAAAAGTCGATGCTAAAGTCCGTGAAAATCGAAGGTTCACAATAACGGAACTTTCGTTGAGTTTTCCACAAATTTCGTGAAGTTTGTTGCACGAAATCATCAGCGAAAAGCTGAGGTAACGAAGTGGTTGAAGGCGCAGGCGGCCGAATTTTTCGACGAAGGAATTTCCAAGCTCGTACATCGCTACGATAAATGCCTTAATTTGAATGGTGACTATGTTGAAAAGTAGTATTTGAGTGTGGCTTTCATCTGTATATAATAAAATTTGTTTCCTATACTTTGTTTACTTTTTATTCCAAAACGTAATCTACTTTCTGGATAGCCCTCGTAGTTAGGTCATAGAAACATGACTATTAATTTGACAATCAAAATGTATAAATCTGTGCTTCTTGAGCCGATTGATTTACAGTTTTAAAGCTGGTTTCCAAGAGGAACTGAATGGAAAACAAGCATCACTATTAACTGTGCTCCTCTTAGGAAATGACCAAAGCCTCTTTAACTCTCCACTCCCAGTAACTGCTGCATTTTGCCATGATGGTCGTCTCCCAAAAGTTGGCTCTATAGTCCTTATTAAAGCATGGAATGCTCTGACAGTTCAGACTTCTCAGGCTGCATTAAAGGAAATCTGTATTATATCTACTGGAGTATGTATGCTACAAAACTTGACAGCAGGTACATGGCCGATGTGACGTTCACTGCATTTCCGTATGTGCACTTCCTACATACATTTTAGTTTGTCATATGTGCATCAGTCTTACTTCTTTGCTAGTCCATTTCACACATGAATAGCATTAGGAGTGTTCAGTTTTGCTTAAAATGTTTTCCAAATGCCTTGATCACAGAATACAGTAAAACAAAGAGTGTTAATGTACAATATGTATGTGCTTACGTCATCTTGCACAAGAAACTAACACTTTGAAAGTTTCAGCATGGAAAGCAACAAAACTTTTAAAATTCAAACCATACAAGGTTACTGTTATCTAGGAATTGCTATAACGCAATTGCCAGAGTCGGATAACTATCTGTTATTCGATTTTGAGGAATGTTAATGATGGAACAATCAATCCATGTTTAACCGCTTCGCCGATGGCCATTTAAACGCTTCAGTGGCCGGAAACGGATACCCAATAAACAGAACAGGACATTTAAATTGTTAAATGCTGTAAAAATGCATCATAAATACAATTCCGTATCTTCCGTATTTATTAAGTTATTTAAACGAAACAAAAACTGGTTTAAAGCTCATTAAAGGCAGTATAAATATACAGTAACAATAAAGTAGAGACTACATTAATAAATTGTTGAAATTTCACTACTTTGTTTCGCTGTAGCAAAAGCCATTCTTTGTGCCGAACGCGCCTAATATGTGAATCATTTTGTTTTGTGTATACGAGCCATAGTATGTATGTATAGCTACGCAAGCGTCTTCTCAGGTTCAAGTTTAGTTTATTTATGCTATGCCAGGCGATAATATGACGAGAATATGTTGCGTCACACACTCACACACTGGAATGAAAACTCTGTCAGCATCTGTTATTACAGTGTTTCTCAACCAAGGTTTCTAGTAGCCTTATGCAGCAGTTTTCGCTCTGTATTTCAGCTATTTATACTCTCTCTGTGTTCAGAGAGATTTCTTGTAGCTATCAAGAACTAAATGAACGGCACATTTGAAATTGTTAAATTTCAATGTTAACCATGGCTTATCCCGGTAATGTAGCAAATAAATTAGCTTGGGTATGATGTGTACAGGCTTCTGATATTACTGTAGAAAATCTGGAAGATTTGTTGTACGATTATGAAGGAGATCTTTAGGACATACGTAGCAGTGACGTGTACTGGTCTACAGCTGGCATGTTAGCTACTCCGTTTGGGGAAATGGCGGGTCAAATATGGGTGATACGGATCAGCTATTACCAGCTATCCCTCTTTACGGAAAACAGTTAAATGGTAAAAAAAAAGTAGTTTTATACCACTGGATGTAACTATGCACAGTTGTTTAGTAATTATCAGAGCTGTAAAAGACATTCATCTACCTGTACTTGCGCGTATAAAGAGCTCGTAACCTAATTGAGCATTATAATACTCAGAGGCCTCTTTATACTAGGGGGTAGCAAAATTCACCACATCATCCCTTATACTTGAGAAAAAACACTTTCCTAAAAGTATACCACCCACACCCAAAAACTTGTAACCATTTCGAAAATGTGTAGTGTGTTGCGAAAAAGAAGTTCGCAAGGAAACCAATATTATTTGGTGTGAATCTGCAGATGTGCCCTTGGGTGTTTATCCAGGTTTGGAGGTGTACAATTCAAAAAGAAACCTTTAAGGATACGTTTACATTCCTTATAGAACTAATTTAAATTGATTGTAAAACAGCAAGATTAAAATAATTGGCGTTAACTGAGCATTAAATGCATGTATGCGCAGGACGTCTATACACGTCCATATCGGTTTGGGGCACTTTAACTTGGACGTCATATGACGTCCATATCGGTGAAAGGGTTAATACTGTCCTGAGACAAAGCTTGGTTTTATTTACATGATCATGTATTATCACAACACAACCAATATTATGCTGCAAACAAACCCAATTTCGTTCATGAAACTCCCTTGGATAATCAAAAAATTGGGTAATGATACACAATAAATGGATACAGGATAATAGGGCCTTTATTTCTGAGTGTATTATAAATCAGAAAGATGCAGGAATATACTGGCATAATGTTTCAAAGAAATGACTGACACTGAATGTTGGTCTTGATATTTCCAGCAGGACTCTGCCACTGCGTATACAGCAGTCATTACAGTTTATTGCAGAAATATTTTAGGATAGAATCACTAGTAATTGGCTTATGACCTTTGCAATCTCCTTATCTTACGGCATGCAATTTTTATTTATGGGGAAATTTGAAAAATAAAGTATTGTGACTTTGTGGGTTCGTAGAATTAAAAGTCTAGTTTGCAGAAATTCAAAATGCTCTTTATTTCCAGTAGAAACACACTTTGTACAGCCCTGACAGCAGCAGGATGATGCAACATACACCAACATAGTCTCCCGTTGCTTCACCACACGTAAACGAACAAAAGAACTCACTTTCAAATCACGCACACACACGCGCACGCACCCGCCCGCCCACCCACCCACCCACACACACTACTATCAGTTCTCCACTAGCTCCCGACTGGCTAGCCGGGCTCTTTTATATGTCCACTCATTGTTTCCAGAAACTTGTCGACACTTCAAGGCCTTTCATGGAGTTAAGAGAAATTCCAGACTATTTCCGTCTCTTTCCCTCTCGGCAAGTGTTCAGCGCTAGCATGCACTTGGGTATGGCTTAGGGCACTTTCTGTCTCTTTCTTTCACCGCTTCGCTCTCGGTTTCTCTCTCTCTCTCGGCATTCGCCTACGTGGGGGCAGCCATTAGCAAAACAATGCCTGGCAACACTGCTCTCTCCTCAAGGATGGTCGTTCCCAACAGCACCATTGTAGCAGGCCAAACAATCCAGGTGTACCACCAACATCTTTCCTCGGGGCACCTTCTGAATGATGTAGACCATGTTGTTAATTCTCTTCACCACCTGGTACAATCCTTGCCACAGTTGAAGTTTTGGGCAGCGTCCCTTGGTCCAGGTAGGGTGGTACAACCAGACCAGGTCACCTTGCTGGAATCCTTAGCTGTTGGCTTGCCTGTCGTACTGGGTCTTCGTGCGGTCGTTCGTCATTTAGATGTTCTGACGAGCCATCTTATGCATGTCGTCGAGATGGTCCACAAGGTTCTCCACATACTCGGTTGCTGGCTTTTTGTTTCCAGGGGACTCCCAAAAGCCAGGTCACAAGCGAGGCTTAACCCTCAGCCGAACATTAAGCTTGCTGGCGTAAACCAAGTGGTGTCGTGTGTTGACGAGCGGTAAGCCAGCAAGAACAGTGGCACCTTGACGTCTCAGTCTTACTGATGGCTGGCCACGACCTTCCTCAGATGTTCTTCTAGGATCTTGATGTACCTCTCGACCAAGCCGTCTGACTGTGGATGTAGAGGTGTTGTTCAGGTCTTGTTCACCCCAAGTCTTTCCAGTGCCTCCTTCATCAGGTTAGACTCAAAATTGGTGCCCTGATCACTATGGAGCTTTAACAGCAGCCCAAAATGGCAGAACAGTTGCTCCACGAGGCAGTTGGTCATCGTCTTCTCCAGCTATGTCAACAGTGATGCGTTCGAATGCCGCTCCGAAGTTGTACTGCTGCACGCGACCCTAGCTCCTGGTTTGGAGGCTGCGATTCGCCGCGCACACGTGACATTGACGGTATCACCTCTCCTCGTCTGCTCGGAGCCTCAGCTGTCAGAGTTTGTCGATCATTTGGTTTGCTCCCAGGTGTCCCCCTGAAGTACCGGCATGCACTTCCTCCAAAACTTCCAGGACCTTACTCCAGGGAAGTACCAACTGCTCTCTCTGTGTCTTCCCACCATGTGATTTTCATACCCGGAACAGCACGCCCTCTTTGGTCTTCAGCGAGTACCATTGGGCCCAGTACGGCTTATATTCAGCGCTTTGGGTGCGATGTCCTCCCAGGTCAGTCTTGTCCCTGCGTCCACTTCTCTCAAAAGTGGCCCCAAGTCTGCTTCTGCCAGCTGCTTCCTCCTCAGGCTTGCGCTATCCCAACCGTCCGTAGGTACTGCCGTGACCACTCTGACAGCTGCGACACACTCCTCTTCCACTCTGGTGTATTGACCGCACTCTTCTGGGCAGGGTCTTCGTGACATGGCATCTGCGTTGGCGTGGCTCTTCCCTCTACAAAGTTCGGAGGTGAAGTCATACTCCTGCAGCCTCTGGATCCAACGGGCTGTCTGGCCTTCCAGGTTCCTAAAGCTGAGTAGCCAAGTTAGGGTGGAGTGGTCAGTCCTCAGGTGAAATGGCTGACCATACAAGTACTTGTGGAAGTGCTCCAAGGTCTTCACTAAGGCCAGTAGCTCTCGCCAGGTGACGCAGTAGTTTTTCTCTGCTTTGGACAGCATCTTGCTGTAGTACACTATCACCCACTTGTGGCCGTCCTGGACTTGGAATAGGACACCTCCAATGCAATGGTTGCTGTCGTCAGTGTCCACAATGAAGGTGCCGCCTGGTTGTAGGAATCCCAAAATAGGAGCACTGCAAATTGTCTGCTTCAGCTGCTGGAAAGCGTCTTCGGTGTCCTCCGTCCACACATAAGACCGGTGTTCCTCTGTCAGGCTTGTGAGGGGCTTGGCGATGTTGGAGAAGCCCTTTATGAAATGGCGGTAATAACTGCACAGCCCTAGGAAACTGCGCAAATCTCACTTATCCTTTGGGCGAGGCCAATCTCTCACTGCCTGTGTCTTCGCCGGGTCTGTGGCCACTCCAGTTGGTGAGATAATGTGGCCCAAGTAGTTGATTTCGTTGCGGGAGAGCTGGCACTTCTTTGCGTTCACCTTCAGGTTAGTCGCCTACAGTCTCTGTAGCACCTTGCTCAGGTTGTCGAGATTGTCTTCGAAGGTCTTGCCGACGATGATGATGTCGTCCAGGTATAGCAGGCACGTGTCATAAGTCAATCCTCTCATCACTGACTCCATGAGGCGTTTGGAAGGTAGCTGGTGCGTTGCAAAGATCAAACGGCATAACTGTGAAGTGCCAAAGTCCTTGGCCTGTCGAGAATGCGGCCTTCTTTATTTTCAGCTATCATAAACCCTTCTGTTTCTTGCTTTCTTTTAAAATGTTAGGATAGTTACAGAATTATATGTTAATTTCTTTTTTGAGACTGAAGTTTTCTCTATTACACATCATGAGAAGTATTTCATTAGCAGAATTCTACTTCAGTATCTGATACAGTGTGAAGCTCTTTTATCCAGCTGGAAGATTAATCTCAGACCCTTTAGGAAAAAAATAAATCCCTATATTATTCATAGCAACTTCTGAGAACATTTATCTTTTGAAGGAAAAAGAAAACTGAAAACAAGGTACTTGCCGCAACCAACAAATGTAGAAACAATGATAAAAAAAGATATGCTTGCAATATAACAAAAACGGATGAATAGATGAATAGCAAGATGAATTGAAAGCAATTATCTTAGCTCCACGAAGTTCATTTCTGAGGAACTATTACATATTGCAGATAAGACAGAAGTGAGAAAGGGGAAAGGAGAAAGTGTGGCATCTATAAATAACAGGAAGCATAGTAATTCCAATATGTAAAACTTACCTTTAATTTTTTTCTGACTTAATGTGGCTTCTAACTCAAACATCCATTGACATACAGAAGCATGATGAATAGCTGAAAATTCTGGAAAATATGCGGTCATCATTTCACAGAATCCTTCTACATCAAATGCTTCTTCAACACTTGCTTCTGTGCCAAGCTCCTCTAATATACTTACTACATAGCTTAGTACTATTTCGTCAATTGAACTGAAACAGATAAAATTCAGCACTTTTAAAATTCTATAATGAAAAATGATCATTTGTAGTAAGGTATATGGAGTATTAATCTGACAAGATTAGATCAATCACGTCTAAGATGCAAAGATTGTTACAGTGCACGTTGGTGATGATGTTATTCACTGCACTGTATAATTTATAATTCATATTCTGCTAAAGAACTGATGCGACTTTGGCATTTGAGGTTATTGTAATACAGCTTTTAACAATATGAATATGCAATCAATAGATTTTGCCTTTTTAGATTAAATTTGTCTTACAACTATACAAAACATATCTTACAATATACCAAATTTGTTCATGGAAGTGACTACCAATGTTTAAAATGTAGGGCAAATTGCTTATTAATACAAACAAATCTTCAGCAATATCTTTTCACCATAAACAAAATAAAAATGTTGTGAAACCTGACATCAAGTTGTATGATGCGTGTGTCTCTTATGTGACAGAAGCAAATTTTTTGGGAGTATGGGTAGATCAGTATTTAGACTGGAAAGCACATGTAAAGAATCTAGTAATAAAGTTAAATAAATTCTAATTCTCGTTAAGAGTAATAAAAAATGAGTTGAATGCAAGTGACATGAGAACCTTATATTTTGCATATGCAGAAAGTCTAATGAAGTATGGCATTATATACTGGGGGGATAGTAGAGACAGTCACTTGGTTTTTAAAGTACAAAAAAGGATTGTTAGATGCCTAATGTCAGGAAACAAATATAACTCCTGCAGGAACTTCTTTAAGGAATTGAAAATCTTGACTCTGCCCAGTCTGTATATATACTGTTTGCTATGTTATTCAAAACAAAATCTTGAAAATTTCACCACAAATAATCAAATACATCATCATAACACCAGAGGTAAAACTGACTTAAGAACAATAACACATATAACTACATTTTATTCCAAAGGAGTTAGATATTCAGCAGTCACTCTGTATAATAAACTACCGGTCAATCTGAAAAACATAAAATCCATGTGGTGTTTCAAGCTATCATTGAAAGAAATTTTATTAAGCGATTCATATTATGACATAAGTGAATTTCTAGATACACTGAAGCTGGCCATATAATTGTATATATTTGTGATACCATTTTAAATGTAGTGTAGCTGTAGAGCCATGCAACTGTATATATTTATGAGTTCATGCTTAGATCTTATTAATTACACTTGATGCAACTTATTTTTTATACCTTATATTATTTGTATTGTAAATAATTGTATTGACGTATCCTATGTCATTGTATTGAATTAATGGATGAATAAAATACTACTACCACTACTGTTTATCTAAAATATCAGTTTTTACATTTCCAAACGTTATGGTTTCATCTTATGTGCATTCACTTCTTATGCTACATATTAATTTCACAACTAAACAATGAAATAGAAAATAATTTTAAAATATTGGTGCAATAAAATAGTTCCATTTGCTATAAGCCTATGAAATGAATTTCTGTGGTTTTCTTCAAAGACAAATTCAGCAGAGGTCTTCCCTTCATGTTTTACAATGCTAAATGTACTGATAAATTTTGTAGGTTCTGTGAAGAGAGAATGCTATAGAATCTACCAATTTCTACCATTTTGCTATTCTTTATATATTTCACCCTATGTGATAGCAAAATATGCTTACCAATTTAAGAATGGAATTTCTAATATATTTAAATTTGAGACTACCCTCTTTAAAACAAAACTTCAAGAACATGCCACGAAACAAAGCATTTGTTTTAAAGGTTTTCATTTACAATACATTTTTGTATTTAATCATCATCTTGAACTACCAACAGTATCCTAGCAAAACCTCAGAATATGCACTTATACACGAGTTCAGCTTATGAGCAATACAAAGCGGAAGTAGAAGTGCTCGTAAGGGGACAAGTGAGGCTGAGAGTGGAACTGTTCTTGATCACCTGCACCATTCCCCATACCCACTGCCAGGGATGTATTTAAGGGGGGGGGGTCCAGGGGGTCCAGACCCCCCACCAAATGAATTGTCATTTCAAGTTTTTTAATAAATAGTTGAAATAAAACTTAGTTTAAAGTAAATCGAAAAAGTTTATTCAAGGTTCTCATCTTAACGTGTCTCTTCACTGTCAGGAAGACATGAAGCTACAAAGGATGCATGCAGAACAGTACTGTAAATGTGAAAGTTTCCGCCCCTAATTGAGAACTGGCTCTTTTCAACTTTCTGGCATTTCATATACCCAAGGTCAGGTACAGTGGTATGGAATTCATAACTGAATACAGTGAGTGAATGTCGACAAGGTCATTTGGGTCCTCTGAATACAGTATGCTACACTAGATACTGCACATAATGAACATGCAATGTAGGTGAGATACGACTTAATAAAAATAACTAATTTCTGTAACGCAACACTCTCCACTACTTACAGATGGTCTGATTTATTTATGCATGTGGATTAACTGTCCTCATTAACATCGACGGCTGCAGAGTTTTAAAGAAAGTGTGGTTGGATTATTTATTTTTAAGCTCAAGATTATGCAAAAGTTAAGTCAGTAAAATACAATCACGTATTCTTTGTCAGAACTACATTAACTGTTTTATGTGTAAGTGTAAATTGTTAAGTGAAAGATGGCGTCAAATTCTGTAAGTTATATGAGCAACCTTACATCAACTGTTGTTATACTAATTATTAGAAAATCAACTACCAAATATACAACAAATAAATGTTTACATTTTATGGTTATTTAAAAACAGTGGAATTTTTATTCAAATAATAATAATAATAATAATAATAATAATAATAATAAATAATAATAATAATAATAATAATAATAATAATAATAATAATAATAATAATAATAATAATAATAATAATAATAATAATAATAATAATAATAATAATAATAATAATAATAATAATAATAATAATAATAATAATAATGGAACGTTGCACCTTATCTTTGCAGACAGTGGGTGGAGGTAAACCCTCCTTCCTCTTGCGCGGCAAGGTTGGTAGCTATCTCTTCAATGGGAGTCAGACATGCTAACACCACACTATGGAGGCGGGCTCCAGTTGAAATCATTTATAACCAAACAGTTTGTCTAATGATGATACGGAATGGGGCAATCGTACTTTATATGAACAGTGAAACTGTGAGAACCAGGGAAACTCCTGTCAGTGTACGGCATCAATTTTAGTGCCTCTACCACGTGCTTAGTAAGCACAATCATGCTATATTCCATTTAAAAATTTGATCTCGAGGTGTGAGCAGGAATGCAAGTTTTGAAGACACCAGAAGGGGGGGGGGGGAACTTTTTTTAAAAAAAGAATGTCCGGGCGCGCACTCCAATGTGCTTTTTTTTTTTTTTTTTTTTTTTTTGTCTGCTAATAGCATTTTACAGATCCTAAATATTGGAGGGATCCCAAATGTAGGATTTAATTTTGTTATCTTTCAAGGGTGCAAAATGAAGACTTTCAAGAAATTCATCCAAAAATGGCTTCAATAATTTTAATTTAAACACCACATATTTAAGATAGCTACATATCAAAATGTTTATTGTGAATTTTCTGAGGATAAACCCTGAAGTCCGTTTTACTGGAATTGAAGTCTGTATAACTATTCTAAACCTAAGAGATAAACGAAAAGTTACTGCACAGCAGGCTGTAGAACTTGTTAAAATACACAAATAATGTCAGTTACAATAATATATCGCGAAGTTTACCAATTCCAATATATGTATTATTTGTTAGTGATTAGAATTCTCAGATACTTAAAGGTTGGTATGCAATTTTTAACTTCTAAGTTCCTATTCCCTTTCCCACTCAAGGAGAACTAATACTTTAAAAGCATCAATCAGTGGTTTGCTTTTTAAATATCTGAGTGTTGCTTATACCACTTTATCCCAGCTATAAGAACAAAAAATGTCAACTAAAGGCCTTTCTACGACTTTATGCAAAGAAACAACACAAAAACAAATTTTTCTAAGAAGAATTTGTAGAAGCTTGGGTGGAGAAAGTCATCTGAATGTAATATATTACATCTGTTTTTATTTTTTACTAACATGATAAAAACACATCCCTGATTAATTATTGTCGCGAACCCATTATTGCGATAGCGCAGCTTGAGTGCACAAACGGACAGATAGTGCAGCGCGGAGAAAAGGGATAGATAGTGTAATGCAGAGATAAAAGCTTGCCGAAACAGATAAAGAGACAGATAGCTGACTGGAAAGTTCGATTTCTTGTTTGTTACAGAATATTCCAGAAATGCCTAGAAACATGAATGGACGTATAAACAGGAAGCTGCGAGTCGCCGAGAGTCAGTGGTAATTGGACTCGTGCAGCTCTCTTTTGAAAGTGAACTCTTTGTTTGTGGGTGTGGCAGATGAACTTGAAGGCTGTATTTGTGTATGATACGTAATTCTGCTAATGTAAGGGTTGACCAAAGTGTATTTTTTGTTGTTATTGTTGTAATTTACGTCCTCCAACATTTAGTCATATCGGACGATGAATGAAATGGGTGAAATGATGCTCAATGCGTCTGGGGTCCATGGAGCTTAGAGTTACCTGGCATTCGTCTTTCAGGATATGGGAAAACCCTGGAAAAAACCTTATTCAGGTAACTCACCCTGACCGAGATTCGAACTTGGGACATCTTGAACATGAAGCAAACCTGCTACCATCTACGCTACCGAGGCAGGCAACCAAAGTGTATTTCTACGGAAATAAAGAACATTTTGAATTTCTGCAAATTGGACTTTTAATTCTACGAACTCACAAGGTCATATTATTAAACGCAAATAATTCAACGTAGATTTCTGGACCCCCCCGGAAATTAACTTCCAAATATGTGCTTGCTCACTGCCTCTACCTACCTCTACTTCTGTTTTTTCTCTCTCCTAACCTGAATTCATGTGTACCTGAATTTGAGAAGTGCAGTGCTCTTCATTTATAAACATTACTAATTAACCCATAAATGGTAGTGTTGTACAAAGCGAGGTTGAATAAGATCTTTGCATCTCTGGTTGGCATTTATCAAACTAATTAGGAAATAGCATTTCATGGCAGTTTATCAAACACAAGATCTCATCTTCAATTTATATGCTTTTTAAGATTTAATTATCAAGCTGTTTTTGAAGAAATATCCATATGTGTGGATATGAGTTATTTGTTCTGATTGTGATTTACTGTACTACAAGAATGGTACACAGCACACATTATGCATTGGTTTTTATGCATTTGCATTTAATTTAAGAGTGAAATACTTATAAATATTAGGTAACTACATAATAAAGGTAATTAACCCTGAAGAAATGCTATATTTCCTGTGAGTCATAAGTTTGTTCATCCATGTATGCTACAACATTCTCAATTTACCACAGATGGCAATTCAGAATGGTCCCACTTTTGCTATTCATATGTATATTATTGCCTCAGTGGTATTCACTCAGTACTGTTGGAATATGATTTTATAACTTGCCAGTTTTCAGCTTTTTAATGCATACATATTTAAAAAATTGACTTTAAAAATACAATGTGTCACTCTAAGGGTAAATCAATTAGTTCCTGTAAATTGGTGCAGATGTTTGTTAAGACTAAAGATTATTTGAAAAACTATTTGTAGTTAATTTTAAACACCTCATCACTTACATTGCTGAGGGACTAGTTTTGAAAGCTGTTATGTCCATTTTCAAAACTAGTCTGTCAATAACATATAAATGTAAGTGATGAGGTGTTAGAAACCACCTACAAATAGTTTTTTCAATTAATTTTGATGTCACTGTTACTAAATTCCTCCAATCACACATAATTTAATTTACTTACCTAAGGTGAGCACTTGGAATATGTTTTCGTACAAACTGAAAAAGCGATTCCTTCACAATATCTTCCTGTTCTGCTATAGTTGGTCGGCTCATTCTCTAGGGTGCTAAACTGCAAAAAAACAATAGGCCATAAAGGGTTTGAAAAATATTAAGTAATGTGCAAACATAAGCTACTATAAACAGTTACTGTTAAATAAGAGGCAACCAAAATTTTTACCTTTACTAGATGATATGTGGCATGTACTTTTGGAATGTAAGGTAACGAAAATTCATAGGAATAAAATTGGCAAAATGGAGCAGTCAAATCTACCAAAAGAAATTCAAGGGAAAAAGCTTTTGAATGTAAAATTGAGAAACTTAATACAAACAGGAACCTTCTTAGGCAGAGTAAGAGCTAAGTGGCTGAGAAAAATTAGTAAGAAAGGTGACAAAAAAAGGAAATAAACCTTAAAAGATAGAAAGGAAAAGGGTTACAAAAAGTTAAAAAATGCAACTACAGGATTTAAGTCTTTTGGTTCCCGGAGCTCACAGCAACTTAGTGTAGTCATAAGAAAGGGAAATGTACAACTAATATGTAAAATTTTTCTTATAGGTTGGTGTTAACACATCATTGTTGTTTGCATTAAACTTTTGTAAACAGAATGTAATAACCACTGCCACTGCTACCAACATCACCACATTAGCCGCCGCCCCCGCCGCCGCCACCGCCACCGCCACCACCACCGCCACCACCACATCTATTGTACATCCTCTGATCACAATGTGATGACAATAACTCAAATGAGGAGTGAACAATCCTTTACATAGTCAGTTTTGTGGCCTGCCATCCACCAGCAAAGCTTGCTGCTATGTCAGTGTTGCAGGTAACAGGTAATGAGTTTGAGTCACTCACCGAGGTTTTATAATTGTATTTTCTAACTATATGATTGTAAGACACAAGACCTGCCCTCACCTACGAATACTCAGGTTGCACTGTCAATGTGTCATTAAACTAAAATTGACTTATATTTCAGAGAGCTGAACATGATGAAGACTTGGACTGCTAATGTCATGTTAAACAACTTGTGCATTGAGGCATACATGCATCAATGAAGCTAAGAATCAACCCAAAAGGCATTCCAACATATCTGTTTGTAGCATCAGCTGAAAAACTAGTACCAATAAAGTGTGAGCACAATGAATTCCTGGATTGGTATATAAATCAGTATATATTATTTATTTACGTAAGCTTCCAATACTGGAAGTACTGGACCAAGATAATATACGTATTTGTTGGAAAAAATCTAAAATATGAAACTGCTATTGCAACACTTTGCAAAACCTGTAGAACTTCATTAGTTACCCATAGTGTATGATGATCATTCATACTCATTTTCACTCCTAGCATATTTTCTATCTACACTTTTTGTTTCTGATGCTCTACCTTACCCAATATAAAGCATTCATTGTTAGTTTTCTTGGTCAAAATTTCAAATTGTTTAGGGAGTATTCTTTTTTTATTGATTGTAGACTAAGAACCGTTTGCCAAAATATCAGAACTGTGCCATTATTCAACATACAGTTACTGGTTTGCAAGGAGATGTAAACACTGTGCTCAGTGTAAGTCTATCCTTCTAGCTTGTATAGTCAGCTTCACCACTGCTTTTGTTTTTCTCCTTTTGTTTTACTAGCAATAGTTCAGTTTTCCCTTTGCAACAAGAGAGACACGATTCAAAAGATGAAGTCCACCACAAAGTTGAACTTCAAAGCCAAATGCTCTAGTAACAATGGCCACTAGGACCAACAATCTCATGACTGCCGTAATATGCAGTCAGCATACACAACACACAGCTAGCATCACAGCTGTTCATCCGAGTAGAAACTTTCGTTGTGTTAATCCTATTAAAATAATTAAAAATGAAATAAAATGATAATAATGACAGGTTAAATTATATTTAAGTTTGTTTTATGAGTCACTATGTTTACACTCAGTCTTCACTTACTTGTTGTTGTATAATTGAAACGTTTTCAAGATCATTCGATCTCATCCTCAGCTGTTTGGTGACTAAATGAACCTTCCTCTTCTTCCACTACTACGGAGCTCCGATCACTCTGCCATCTGGTGTTAGGGGCACTAAGTTTTAATACTTCATTTAATGCCGGGATTTCAAAATTTATAACTTTATCACGGTTTTTGTTTATGAATATTTTTTCCCAAATATCCAATTCTATGGGTGTACTTAAAGATTTTAACAGTTTAATGTTGTGGCCAATGTTGTGGTTTTCTGTCCAAAAATGGTGTGAAACTGCAGATTTTTCTGTTTGTTTCAACTTAACGTTCCTCTGGTGTTCTTTTTGCCTGGTTAACAAGTTTCTCTTAGTTTTTCCTATGTAGCTTTTTTCACAGGTTTCACAATTAATCTGATAAATTCCTGATTTCAAATTGTTGGGGATTGTATTTTTCAGTGGTTTATTTAGCAGGATTTTTAAAAGAACAACAACACATAAAAGACATAGCGGTATTAAATGGATTCAACCCAGCCATCATAAGGAACATGATGAAGAGAAAAGAAAAACTGAAGATAATATCAAAAAATACCATCTCACACCACTTAAAAACACAAATTGGCAATATAGAAAATTCACCTACCATCCATGAGCTTTTAGAAAATTTGAACGAATCTTCAAAAGACTAAACTTAAAACTAGCACCCCAAAACAAATTCAGTCTGAGGAACCTGCTAAATAAACCACTGAAAAATACAATCCCCAACAATTTGAAATCAGGAATTTATCAGATTAATTGTGAAACCTGTGAAAAAAGCTACATAGGAAAAACTAAGAGAAACTTGTTAACCAGGCAAAAAGAACACCAGAGGAACGTTAAGTTGAAACAAACAGAAAAATCTGCAGTTTCACACCATTTTTGGACAGAAAACCACAACATTGGCCACAACATTAAACTGTTAAAATCTTTAAGTACACTCATAGAATTGGATATTTGGGAAAAAATATTCATAAACAAAAACTGTGATAAAGTTATAAATTTTGAAATCCCGGCATTAAATGAAGTATTAAAACTTAGTGCCCCTAACACCAGATGGCAGAGTGATCGGAGCTCCGTAGTAGTGGAAGAAGAGGAAGGTTCATTTAGTCACCAAACAGCTGAGGATGAGATCGAATGATCTTGAAAACGTTTCAATTATACAACAACAAGTAAGTGAAGTTTGAGTGTAAACATAGTGACTCATAAATCAAACTTAAATATGAAGAATACTTCACTGTTAATAATGCTTCTGCTTTTAATATTTAGGTTAAATTATGCTGGTATACATGTACATTTTCCTGGTATGTAAATTAAAATGGCAGAAAATATATTTCACATCCAAAATTATGAAATATCAATTAAGTATGTCCATTAAAAAAGGAATACAATCAAAACAAAAATTCAGTGTCACAGGTGGGATTTGATCTACAGATCTTCCGCTCTATGCGTGGCTGCAATACCATTGAGCTACCACAGCAATGTACCGTATGACAAATTCTTCAAATGATTCACACTTTCCTGGTAGACCACGAGAAAATTTGAGTTATTGATTACAGTCAAGTCTTTGTGAACTTGTTAAGAATAGCCTTTGCTAACCATTTCTGTACAGCATAGTTTTATTTATTTAGTTAGTTAGTTATGCTAACCAAATTACATTCTAAGTGACATGGCCTCTGCCCAGACTCACTGCCTGTCACTTCCTATTTACATTTTGAAAACATACACTTTTTTACCAGTTAATATTGGAGCACAAGAAAGCTTAAATCAAGAAATAATTTACTCTTTACTACACACTCAGATAAGCAAACAAAAACCACTAAATTATACCCACAAGTAATGGAAGCTAAAGAAGGTTACGGCACAAGCACTTCAATAAGAAGAAAGGTCCCTTTCAAAACAAAGTGGGTTTAATCCTTTCCTGTATGTGCATTGTATATTTGCTCAGAACTGCGTTCACAGAATGGCGACAAGAACCATGTATGTCAACATTCAACAGAGCCAGCAAACTTAGACAAATGCAAAATTCACATTCATTTGCACAAAAAGCATTTCCAATGTAATTACTGATTGTTTATAGAAGCAAAATGGTATATTGTTATAAACTCTAACCATCACACTGGCATTACAAGTGTTTTGTGATCTCAAGCTAGCATCCTTTTTTAAATGTTACTGTAAGTTCTGCTGGATGTGCACATACACCCCACTCGTCTGTATGGAGGATTCCTGCCTTGCTGCACTTAAGACCTTTCTCAATACACAAGAGTGTGCAGGGGTTTGTGTGTGTAAAGATAAGAACTTGAACTTAGTGTTAAACATACAAGAGAAAAAGTATAATATTTTTGTTAATTTTGTAATTCCACTTATTTTCTTATTTTTTAATATCCTGTTATGGACTTATCATAAGCTACTAAAATTTTCATATTATAAAGATTGCTCCTTGATTCTGTCTTAAATTATCTATGTTTGTCCTTGTGTAAGATTGCCACCAGAGAAGATACAAGGGAGGACACAAGGGGGGACCTACAACCCAAGGAGCTTCTATTTTATCATCACAGTGTTATCGTAAGCTTTACCAGCCCCAACTAATGAAGTTATTATAAAATAGCGTGCCTACTCTAAACACTTATCAATAGTTCCAGCATATTTTTTGGTAACTGTCAGGATAACTGGAGAAAAAATAGTTCCTTGTTAAATATTAACATTTTCCAATAGTTAAGCATTTAATAATAATAGAATAGAGATAAGTGCCAGGTGCCAAAGTAAACCAGCCAGGAGTCACCTTCTCTGAAGATGCCCAATGTAGTTTGAAGAAATGTCTGATGATAATTCATCGACTGGACCACAGCCTGCAAGCCCCCAAACTATCTTTTATTGGATCAACAATGGGCATGAAAACCTAAGCATATATACTTAATAATACATCAGAGAATTTTAGTTCTGAATATTTGTACTTTGTTGTGCCATTTGTAATGGGCTAGTGTCAATGTTTAAAGCAGAGGTATTACTCATTGTCAATAGTAGGCTGGTATCGCTGTAAATAATACATAAAAATCAGTTAATAGGAGTACATTTATCTTTAAGTACTACGAGCGCTGTTCAATAAAGAATTATCATAATATTTTTTACGGTCATAATTTTTCGCACTAAAATTCAATGTTATTATATTCTGTTAGCTTAATGTGAAACAGACACGCTGTAGTAGTTTCATTGTTAGTACTCCTGGTTCCCGCCTATGAGAACCAGGCAAGTTCAAACATGTTCAGTATCGCCTACCTCTGCAATGGAGGTAACATGCGTGGAACAATATGCGGCTTTGAAATTCTGCTTTCGTCTCAACAAAGCTTCAGTTGAGACCTATACAATGTTACAGGAAGCCTATGGAGAGTCTGTTCTTCCCTACCGCACAGCTTGAAGGTGGTTTAAAATGTTTAAAGAGAGGAGACAATCAATTTCAAAGGAAGGTAGACGCGGTGCTCCAGTTACTGCTCTTACAGAAGAAAACATCAACGCTGCTGCTGCCATTGTGAGAGAGGATTGACGAATTACCTTAAGATCACTTTCTGAATTACTGAACATTTCATGGGGTGCCACCCACACGTTGGTGACAGAAACATTACACATGAGACGTGTTTGTTTGATTGGTTCCAAGACTGTTGAATCCCAAACAAAAGGACATTCGCATGCAGGTCTGCATGCAGTTAAAGTTGAGTTAGAGGAAGATCCGGAGTTTATTTCAAACGTAATCACTGCTAATGAAACTTGGCTACATCATTTTGATCCTGAGAGCAAACAGCAAAGCTCAGTGTGGAAATCTCCTTCATCACCAACTCCCAAAAAAGCAAAAGTGGTTGCTTCTGCTGGGAAAGTTATGGTCATCTCATTCTTCGATATTCATGGAATGGTTTATCAGCATGTTGTACCTGCACACACATCAGTAACTGGACAATACAACAGGGATGTCCTGAAAACATTGCAAGTCCATATCAGGCGCAAAAGACCACATTTCCGCGAAGCAGGCTGGATGCTGCACCACGATAATGCGTGGCCGCATATTGCCAATGTTGTTGCTGAATATCTTGCAAAAATCAATGTGAAGTGCATCCCTCACCCTCCCTATAGTCCGGATTTAGCCCCATGTGACTTTTATCTATTCCCTATCTTGAAGAAAAGGCTTTGTGGGAAGCATCATCAGAAGCAGTGATGAAGGCTGCAGAGGCGATTTTGAAGGATCTCTCAAAAAATGGTTTCCAGCATGTCTTTGAAGACTGGCAGAAATGCTGGGACAAGTGCATCGCATTCAGAGGAGACTATTTTGAGAAGGTCCATCAAAATTATGAGGATGAGTAAAGGTACATTGTCAAAAAAAGTTGTGATCATTCTTTATTGAACAGCCCTCATAGATAAACCATTCCACCAGCACAGGCATGTTGCTAGATACTCCATGTTTTGTCTAATTATGAGGGCACTATTTATATTATGAGACTTGGCAACCCTGAATGTTGTAGGTGCCATCTAATGTTTCCAGTGGAAAGTTTGACATTGTTGACCACAATCTATTTCAGACATTTTGTTGACAGAGCGTCATTTATTTTGTTTATATTAACTTGAAAAATTGTGTCTAAACAAAAACATGGAATTAATTTGTGAAAATGTTCGTGCAATGATTTATTACAACTCTCTACATGGATTATCATGACAAGAGTGCATTGATCAACTAACTTCCACATTTGGCGACAAAGCTCCATCCTTGGCCACTGTGAAATGCTGGTATAATGAATTTAAATAGTGGCTGCTGTTCTCTCAATGATGAAATCTGTGAAGGTTGTCCAAAATCAGTTGTGCCAGAAAACACTGATACTGCGCAAAAACTAATAATGCAAGATTGTTAAGTGACATTGTGAGATTGAGGCAACCCTGGGCATTAGTTCCACCAGCATATATAAAATATTGCATGATTATTTAGCCTTGAAAAAGGTTTGCTCTCATTGTATCCCACATAATTTGATGCAATCTCAAAAAGATGCTTGTGTCGATTGGCGTAAAAAAAAATGCTCATGAAACACAATAATGGTGCTTCAAAAGATGTATATAAGATTGTAAATCTATGCATATGAGCCAGAACGTAACAGCAGTCACTGTATGGATGTTTCATGATGAGGCTTCAATGTCATATTCAGAGTAGCCATTTTGACGGAAAGTGAGTCTCAGGTGCTGTAATTCCTGTTTTAAGTGGCTGGGATCAGAGATAGACTAAGCTCTGTGAGCTAGTGTATTGAGAACTCTCAGTCGTTGAGACTTATGATGAAAACTATGAGCATTCACATGGAGATCGGTGTGTGTAGGCTTGCGGTATACAGCATGCCCCAATGTACCGTTGCTGTTTTCTTTTTGTTTGCACTCAAAGCACTTCAAAGCAAATGGTTGCCTGCTTTTTCAGCAAAACTGGTCGTGTGGCTGCAGTGCCTTTGGAGGAACGTAAAATGGTCAATGCGAATAGTACACAACCATTAGTTTGCCGAAAGTAAGGAAAACCAACATTAACTGTAGAGTCTTTCTCCATCAAGACAATGCGAGGTCACACACACCTCGTCTAACAACAGAATATTTGAAGGCTGAAAAAATTGAATTGATGGGTCATCCGCCATACAGTCCTGATTTGGCACCCAATGACTTCTTTTTGTTCTTGAACATCAAGAATAAAATGCATGGACAAAAATTTTTTGTTGGCAGAAGAAGCTGTTGATGCCTTCAAAACCCATATTTTGAGGCATCTCAAGAAGACTGGAATAAATGCTTTGATAAATGGTTCAAACAGATGCAAAAGTGTACTGATCATAAAGGAGAATATTTTGAAAAACACTAAAGCAGTTTTCAATCAGAAATTACTTTGTTTTAATTATTAGGCTCAAAATATAAATAGTGCCCCTCGTTTGCTCATATATATTTTTCCCTTGTCTGGAGATACTCTGTTTTTTGAAGCACCTAAATAAAATTACAGTTTTACATATATTCCATAAAAAATGTTGACATTATTTGTGTGAACATTTTTCCATATAGTTATAAAACTATTTTAAGAACTAGTAACTCACAATATGGTAATTTCCTCTCATTTTTTTATCAAAATTCCTCAACAGTAGATGTATACCCTTAATATGAATGATGAAGATATGTAGTACATCTTGACTGCCAGCCTCATACCCACTGCAGAAGTAGGTGATCAACTTAAAAGGCATAGATTTGCGTTTCCATTTCATGGCCAGAAGCCAGAGCACTGTACTACAACCCTCTGCACCATGACACATTCCCTAATACAGAATGGTCACATAAATATTACTGGAGGTTTTGATATAAAATAAGGTTGTGATTTGTTGATTGTTAATTCAGAACAATGGAAAATAAACTATAAGTAAACCGCGAACAAAATGCAGTTGGAAGCATGACTTACCACAACTGAAGCCCTCTAGCTTCCCCCTCTACCGTCATTTTAGGTTGCCTCTCCTCCATCGCGCAGGCTTCACTGGTCAATTGTGTCACTCGTTTATACTGGGCAACATTATATACTATTTCACGAGGGCCATCTCTGAGTGGCCTACCGTAAACGCAAGAAGACTTTGAAGGCTGACAATTCATTTTTCTGGATGGTTTTAATACGCACTGAAAATCAAAACAGCATTAAAACGCAAGTATTTCGTGTTTCGTGTGGTTTGCGCTCTGTCGCATGCAGGAAGGGAGGGGTGGGAGTCACGTGGTGCTTGGATGGTGAGGAGGGATAAAGGCTATGCTCACGCATGTGCACACCGACTGCAGTTTGTTCGCGGTCTATCTATAGCTTTAAATACACCTTCCCATTAATCACTGATTTTGATGCTTAAACTATACATGCATGGAATTGACCAGCCTACTGAAGATTTATGTTCCCTATATGAGCACAGAGAATTATGGTACAGCACAGTGTACCAAAATTTGCTAACTGAACATTGCAGCTCATAACTAGTCCCAGCACAGAATTAGGCTTTGTAATGAGCATGACTTCAAGCACTGCAGATAGTTTATGAGAAGTTGCTTAAACTAAATTGGAAAGAAAACTACTTTATTCACCAATTATAATATCCTTAATGCCTAATATATTATCTTCAAGACCAGAAAGAAGTATAACTTGGTGCACTAAAATATAGCATCTGTAAAAATGATTTAACTGCAGAAAAATGAGGGAAGTATGATTATTTAAAATACAATGATAATAAAACAATTGAAACATATTAATTACACTGATAGAAAAAACAGAATTTTAATTTTATTTTGACTAAAGTTTTATTATCATCTTTAATTATACTTGGAACAACGTTTTGGTCAGTTTCTTCCATACAGCATTATTAAACCTATTAATGATGCAACTTTTGTGTATTAGTTACACTTATAAATATTTATTAAATACAGTTTCTTAAAATAATCACTTGGAACGCAACTTGCAACCCTGTTGTCACTTTCCTTACACCTCTGTCTCTCTTTTGCTTCATTCTGCAGTATCATACACCGGTAATACTTGGTTACAAACCAGTGCAATTATAACAGCAACAGCTCAAGCTGCTGGTATTCATATTTTTAGGTTAGAAGATAAAAATTCCTAAGAGCAACATTAGCCAAGCCATATGAATTTTATTGAAAGCTCAGCAAGAAACTTTAAAATCTTATTGGAAGCATATTTTGCTCTTATATTGTAAAAGTGGCTACATCAAAAGGTATTATTTTCCAAATTGTCTCATCCTCAGTATCTGGGGATAAATAGGGTTCAAAAATAAAAAATGAGTGGAATGACAGATAATTAACTTTAAAATGTTAACTATTTCAGAACTTTAAATACATGAACACTGTAAGTATATAAAATTGCTACTTTTATTTTACTTACTTTTCTTGTGTATGAATTATCTAACTGGTGACTGTTAAGTTATGAAAACAGTATACCAGCAGTGATATTCGCACACCTTCTACGCTGACATTCAATAAGAGCACTGCAAATAAAAGCACAAAATAACATGTTAGTGGTTTACTTTTTAGAATTACATATCCCTATTAAACCAATTGTCACATCTGTCACTTAAAACTCACAGCAATTTGAAGTTTAAGAAAGTGATCTCCCCTATCATATAGACAGAATTTAAGATCGTTGTCTCTAATTCAGCTATAGCAATGCATTTCTAAATTCCAATTATGAGAAAAGAGATTTTCTACCAAATTTCATTCATTTAAATAAATAGTATTCATTGGAAACAAATTACAATGCATGTATATATCTGGTTCTTCTAGCATTAATTTTCTTCTTTCTAGAAATGTGACAAAGTGCCAAGTAGCTCTGATTACAGGAACTCCTTTCAAAGGAAGTTTTAACGGATAGACTTCCAGGCATGTTAAAGAGTAGAGTTTCAGGTTTCGAAAATGATAGTACACAACAAGCAAGAGATGGATGCTTGAAGCATAAGTAAGTATTAACCGGATGGGGACTGGGAGGTCCATGGTTCAAATTCAGCTATGGCATTGAATTTCTCAGTCTGACACTACCTTTCTAAACTTTGTCCTACATATGGAATAATATATATATGAAAGAACAATTAATTTCCATTAATTGACCTAGTAGTAGTATGAACTATAAAGCACAGGACTTGAAAGTACTTACACATTGTGAGTTAGTTGGATAATTGTCACATTGGCACATTGCCATGATAGCCCAATGAATAAGAGCAGCTGGACGGAGAACAGGAGATCCATGGTTCAAATGCTGACTATGGCATTGAATTTTATCCAGCTGGTTAACTGGATTATCCATTGGGTTATCTAGTCCTTATACAACACAATATTTTCAAGGATGTCTATTGCTATTTAATGTGCCATCACATCCACACACATAGACCATCTCATGACATCCAACCTCAATTCATGAACCTAGTGGTCCTTTGGTTCTACACATTTTTCAGTGTGGCATTTTCCTTTGTTGCAGTAGATAAATTATTTTTCCTCCTATTAAGAGATACCTCATCTGTTCATACAACCCCATTTTAGTTGTGCTGACATTTTATTTCGCAAATGCGAGGCGACATAATCTCTTATCTTTTTTTTAAGTTAATTGATGGAAATTAATCATTTCTTCACACTAGCCATATAAAGGTTAAGGTTTTGGATCGATAGAGTCAACCTGAAAAATTCAATGCCATGGCTGGAATTTGAACCACAGACCTCCTGGAGTGACTGGATGGAAACCAGGAGATATATAATCTCTATAAACTCTTATCATTTGTAAAATCTGCTTTTTAGCTGCCATTCCAGTAAAGAACACTGCTGTAGTACAACAATGCAAGGATGTGCAGTTAAGCCCAGAGAAATTATAATTACTGTATTTACTCAAAAATAAGAGCCCCTTTCTATAACCAAATATACCTGAAAAATCAGGAGGGTCTCACAATTGAGTACTTCAGGCCGCAAAAAGATTGAGCTGCTTTTTTGGCATCTTTAAGTTTATCACTGGTTTTGCCAGTAACAAATCATGTTTGGTTGCACCAAATACTCTCAACCCACAGCTCGTACACCATTTTTTCAGCAAATTTCAAAACATCTAACTTAAAACCTATAGTGAAGCTTTTTCGCTAATTCATGTTACCAATAACACATACAAAACACAAGAGAAACTCACTTTTAGTAAAGCTGCTACAGTTTGAACCAAAGTTCTCATTTTTACTGAAATGGCAAGAAGCAAGCAGGTATGTACCTTGGATAATTTGGATGATGCTCCTATTAGGTTCAGATTCAGATTCAGATTTTATTAACCATTTGCAAAAAATGTTTACAAGGCTTCGTCAGAAATACATTAAACATAAATAAGAACTGTACAATAATTTACATACATTAGTACTATAAATTTTTATATTGCATGACTAACTACTATTGACATGTGATATTTTATACTCTTCAATTGAATAGAAGGCATTTTTTAACAGGTATGTCTTAAATGCCTCAATTTTCTTCACCTCTGAATTTATTTCCTTGATGAGGTGAGGTAAATGATTGTATAAATCTTTTGCATTGTTTTCAATACACTTGTTACCTAGCGAGCCTCTTAGTCTGTTTCTAAAATAGTTCAGTTTTGTCCTTGTGTTATGCCTGTGAATATTAGTATTCTTTTCCTCTTTATGCATTCTGACTATATACTTAAGAGATTCATATATATAAGCAGGGTAGTGTAAGTATTCCAAGATTTTTAAAACTACTTTTGCATGAGTTTCTTCTTGGAATTTTTTTAATTAATCTTATGGCTCGTTTCTGTAACCTAAATATTCTTAACCTCTGTTTCTTTCCTGCTGCTCCCCATAAGATAATCCCATAATTTAGATGAGAGTGTATAAAAGCATAATATACTTTCAGGGCACTACTCTCATCCATGATTTGTATTACTTGCTTTAACACATTGTGTTACCACAACACAAGAAACAAGAATAATTTCGCTACTATGATGTATAGACTCCACCTGTGTGACAAGTTGCCTAGTTACATGGGAGCCAAGCTATATAACAAACTCCCAGCAGAAGTTAAAGTGTCTAGTAACTTAACAAGATTCAAATTTTTCTTGAAATCATATTTAATTAATAATGTTTTTTATTCACTTGATGAATTTCTAAACTAAGACTACAACTTCAGAATTTATCGTTTGAGTGCTAGTTTCTTATTTTACAATACTTATGACTAAAACCTAGACATTGTATTAGGTGTACAAGACATTATACATTTAGAATAACATCACCTAAGTTTTAGTTTCTTCTAATATCTGTATATATATATATATATATATATATATATATATAAATATCCAGCAACTTTAATTGTTGATGACTTGCCTGTTTTCAACAATGCTTGTAAAACATAAGATGATAATAAAGTATTATTATTATTATTATTATTATTATTATTATTATTATTATTATTATTATTATTATTATTATTATTATTATTATTATTATTATTATTATTATTATTATTATATGTGCCCTTATTTATATTGTTGCAAATTTTTTCAATATGTTTATTCCATTTTAAATTACTATCAATAACTAGCCCTAAAAAGTTTGTTTGCATTACTTGTTGAATTTGCTCATTTTGGATTGCTAAAGTTATGTTTGTCTGCATTTTATTATTTACTCCAATTTGCATCCATTCTGTTTTATTTGTGTTTAGTAACATTCCTAGCTGTGATAAATATATTCTAACTACCTCTAATAGCCTGTTTGCTTTATTTTGGACCTCTGCTGCTGTTTTTCCTGTTACCACTATGGTAGTATCATCCGCATACCCAATAGCTAATCCTCCTGCATCCTGTATTTTTTTGAACAAGTAATTTATGTACAGTATAAATAGATATGGCCCCAATTTAGACCCCTGCAGGACTCCAAGTGTTATCGGTTTAAACATTGATTTAATTTTTTTCAAGTTTCCTTCTATGTTATATATTATCTCTACGCATTGCTGTCTGTTGTGGAGGTATGAACTTATCCATTCTAATGGGGTGCCTCTTATCCCATAGTTTTCTAATTTTGAGACTAGATTTTTTATGTTAACACAATCAAAAGCTTTGGATAGGTCAAGAAAGATTGCTACTACTATCTCTTTTTTATCTAATGCACGAACGATTATATCCTTTCTTTTGCTAATTGCATGTATTGTAGATTTATCTTTTTGAAAACCAAACTGATTTTCTGAGATGATATTAAATTTATTGCAAAAACTTTGTAGTTGTTCTAGGAAAAGGCCTTCCATGATTTTTGAAAATACTGAGCAGAGTAATATAGGACGATAGTTTTCCATTAGTTGTTTGGAGCCTTTCTTTTTGTATATAGGTCTAACTACTATTTGTTTTAGTTTACTTGGGAATGTGCCTTGGTATGTGAAAATCAGTGTCTTACACCCTCCCCTAGCTACCTGTTCCTTTCTTTGCACACAAGTGAAAGGTTAGAACTTATCCTTGATCAACCGTCTACTGATAATTCTAAGTACAGTATCATAGAAATTCTAAAGAACGGCTCTTAGAATTACATCCTCTCCCACATTAACAGACCAGGTATAACATTCACACAGATATTATTTTCTGCTATAATATGATCACAAAACTTGGCAGCTCTTATAATCGATACGAGTCTGTGAAACTCAGCATTTACACCAGGAACTTCAACATCTTGATAAAGCACTCAAAACAAATGGCTACACACAACGGGAAATCAGAAGGGCGTTACACCCCAGGAAAAGCTCCACACAAACAGCAAAAGGCGAGAGGAAAGCTAAAGTTTTCCTCCCCTATATTTAATCGGCCACTGACCGCATTGGCAAATTACTCCTACGCCACAACATCGCTAGTCTCCAAGCCTACTAAACAAATCCGACACATACTTCGCTCAGCCAAGGATTCCAGGGACCCACTATTAACAGCAGGAGTTTACAGAATACCGTGTTCATGCAGCAAAGTTTACATTGGAACCACACAGAGAAGCATAAAAACTTGTATCAATGAACATAAAAGAAATTGTCACTTGGGCCAGACAGAGAAGTCCGCAATAGCAGTGCATGCAATTCATGAAAAAGGGGAGCACATCATTCAGTTTGATAACAAGCAAATATTGGCTTCAACTTCACACTATTATTCTCCTCTATACCGTGAAGCCATTGAAATATACAAACATGAAAATAACATGAATCGTAAAGAAGAAGGCCTAAAACTAAACAAGATATGTACAACAGCATTAACAAAAGCTGAAACAAAGGATTCCACCCGCTCCAATCAAACGTCAGCAGGACGAAGCACCGCCCACTCTCAGATCCAGCCCACCACCAACCTGATCCAATCACAGGTAGCTCTCCGACCAGCTCCCTGTACATATACTGCGACCCAAAGAGCTGCCACTGAAGATGTCTGCCGCAGCCGCAGACGAAACGTCTGGGAATATGAAGAAGGAGCCCAGTAGACCATGGCCCACAAGCCCAGTTAATACTTCATATTATACTGACACCGGCCGTGAAAGCTTACGAATTTTAAAGCTTTATTGCTTTATTATAACATTCAGCTTATCAAATGAATTACATAGACCACATACAAGTATATCTAATATTATGTAAGAGGTAAATACTCTTAAAGCAATGTTTTAAATTCTCTTTATTCTTTGGTTTAATTCACATTACATACCTATCAAATTACCGAGGGCCGGCTGATGATAGAGGCAAAGCCTCAGAAACATGTTCCAGAAAAATTTAAAAGTAAGTGTTGTTTAGTGTCATTAATCGACTCTCTTTAAAGTTAATACTTATAACTTATTGATGTTCATGAGAAACAATCACATATATGCTTAAAATCCTGTGAAAATAAGAAAGCAGTTATAATTAAAAATTACCTATTTATAGTTCAACAAATATAGGCACAAATATTAAAAATATATGGATACATAAAAGCACAAAGCAGTAAAGAAAAAGATAACACTGGCTTCCTTCTGCTCTAATTATCACTTTGTAGTATAAATGCATTTAAATTTTACAAAAAGAAACATTTATCTCACTTCCGTGGATTAATCGGTACCATGTCCATCTAGTTATCTGTAACAGGCATCATCAACAGTTAGCTCTAGAGAGCTACTGTATCTGCGGAACTTCTATTAGCATCTGCCACAAGGTAAGCTGAGCAGCAGGCTGGTTTGTAAACTCAGTGACAATTCCTGTAACGCCACAGGAATAATTTTGCAATATAAACTTATTTTAAGTATTTTAATAATATTGTTTTATGGAAGTATGTTACTGATATGATACCATCATAATCATTGTTAAATAATACAATTAGCAATGTTCAATACGGCCAGACATAATTAAACTAAACATTGTATCATAGGATATATTACACAAGAAATGAATAATAGTGACACATTATTTAATAAAACATGATAACCTTTTCCATGGAGCTCCAAATACTTGCCACATGTTATGACGACAATTGTGGTAGATGATTGATATATATTTTATTATACATTGTATACTTTCTTAATTAAGTTCTTATTAGGCTATCTTATAAACTAATAAACAATCTGGCTAATAGAAATATCATGAAAACACCTTGTATTACAAAGCATATGGATTTATTTTTAACAAAAAGAAAGAAAAAAAACTGAAACACAACTTCCTTATTAACTTATTTCAATTGAAAATAACCTACCAACTGTAATATACTAAACATATATTTATTTCCTTCTGTTCCAAACTTGGTGTTCTTTTAGTAGTTTACTCAAAGCTTGTTTGAACTTGCATATCTTTTCATAATGAAAACAGTCGTGAATCCAAACATGCTTAAAACATTTGCGTAAGTTTGTGATTCTAGAGAACCTCTTTTTGTAAAAAAAAAAAAAAAAAAAAAAGAAAGAACATAAATAGCATTTAAATGTTTTGTTCTGAAAGTCATACTTCATTTCAGTATTACTCTTATTATTAGTTCTATTCTACCTGCAGTTCTGATTTAATAGTTTTCACATCTACAATATGGATATTTTTAACAAGATTCTTCCACAGCTTATATTATCAGTGATATTTTGGAGGTTATAAAAAATATTTTTGAAGACAAAATTATTTCTATAGACCTGTGGTCGTCACAGTTCTCAGATCTTAATGTGTACCATTATTCTATGCGGGAGGTCCCAAAAATAGGGTCTATAGAACAAACCCTAACAAAGTAGACAAAATGAAAGAGAATATAAGTGCAGAAATTAGAAGGACTGAACATGAAGAACCTTTGTATGTGAATGCAAATTTCATCAAAAGATATTGGGCATGTGTAAATCCTGAAGCACACCACTTTGAGTAACTATTGTAACAGGTTAGTGAAATAAATAATTGTGCACATACACCAGACTATTGTCTATGGGTAGAGTATTCAGGAAATTACACAGTGATGTTTACCTCACCTGCCTGCTGGCTCCCCTCGCCTGCATTCTCATCTTAACCACGACACATACTCTCCACATAGACCTACAATGTGGCCATGTTTGTATACATTATAAACATGAAATTTATTAATATAATTTTGTGTCGAACTAATACTCAATGCTCCACTTATTGCTAGTATTTACCTAGAATGCATTTCGTTAAGATCTTCCTAACATCATCAGCTGTTGTCGACTAATGGACGTCGGTTTGGTGAACTCCTTGGAGGTGATAGGTGATAGGTGTGCCTCCAAGGAGTTCACCGAATCGACGTCCATTAGTCGACAAAAGCTGATGAAGTTAGGAAGATCCTAACGAAACGCGTTCTAGGTAAATACTAGCAATAAGTGGAGCATTGAGTATTAGTTCAACTCAAAATTATATTAATTTTATGCTTCATTGTATCATAGTCCTTACACAATAGAATGAAATTTATTACCCGGGACATATAGGAAGATACTTGGCAGTGGAGGCACTGTTATCTGTTAACACAGTATGGCTGGCTATCAGAGGCAAAGAGAGGTAAACAGCACGTCACAAAAATATGTACATTATTGAAGGAGCAGAACAAAATTGACTTATTAAAATTCTGATGTGAAGATTCCGATTCCTGCATATCCGTTTCACTTGCTGTATCTGTAGAGCTTCCATCTGTGGTGATGTCGTCAAAAGGATGGATATTAGCTGTTATGTCTGTAGAAAGTGTAATTTTGATGCATATATTTTTCCAATCCTCTTCAGTATTGTCATTTTAACACTATCTGGTTAGTCCTTTAAGTGTGTTTACAGTCATAGAACACACATTTTTCTGCTATTTTTTGTTCCATGATATTCCATATCAGTTCAATGAGGTTTAAATCGCAGTGATATGGTGGCAATCTATACCTGGTGTTCCACTAAAATGTGCCGCATATTCTTATATTTTTTGAAACTAAATCCCATTTCCTTTAATATTCACCAGAATGTTTTCTGTCCACCACTGAAATTAATTTTCTCATTTACTGCATAGAATAACTTCTCCATTGGAATTTCTTTATGTACTTCATAATACTCAAAGTTCTGCAAGCTTCACAATTAATGAGATCGTCCATTTAAAACTTCTTTTTCCAATTATGTTGTTTTCCTGGAACAGTAACTCATATATCTGAAACACTAGCTTTTTCAAATTTTTTAACAATCCTTTCTACTGTGGCTTCACTTTTCCCTGCTGCTGTAGCTACTATCCTTCGCAAAGAAAGAGCTAAACCGTTTTGCTTTTCCTCTGTGCAGAACTGCAAAACATTGTGAATAATCCTTCAGGAGTGCTTTGGTAATTTACAACCCACCGAGGTGAACTTAGGTGAAGTTTCCATGTTTGAAAATTATTATTAGAAACACCTACTTTGTGATACAACACTAAACTGTACACTGTACTGATGCATCACACCACAGTTAACAAGTAAATTAACAGTTAATATGCAGCCTATAGCCAGCCATCACAACATGCTTATGTTACTGCTTACACTCCATCTATATAGTTTTCCAATTTTTGTGGTGTTTTTGTTATTCCCCTAAATACAATAAACAAATATTCATAATCTGTACATAATGATAGAGTTGATCTCTTGCTTCACATACCTTAACTGTTAAATATGCTTCCAGGATGTCCAAATAAACATTACATCCTATTACTCTAATACAGATATTCCTAAACTTTCTTACTTGTGGAGTCCTTTTCAGATTAAACTCTAATGGAAACACACCTTATATTTTCCGTGTCTTACAGTAGTGGTCAGCAGCTGCTGCATGTGACATAAGAGCCAGTTCTGAGAAAGGTTAGAACAGCAAAATTGGTAGAGTCACATCACTATAAACATCAACCGCCCTAGTGGCAGATAGTGTTCTAATAAAGGTAAAGTAAACCCATGGCATAACAGCTCAACGTGGGCCTGAGCCTCCCAACCGGACTGCTGGCCTCATACCCACATATGTAAGGCAGAGGTGAGTGATCATCCAATCAATATGAGGAGGAGATATGGTCAGCATCTCAGCACCCTCAGCCAGAAAGTTGACTTACTAGACCAGGGTTCGCTATCTAACATAGCTCCCCAATTTCCTCGCAATACTGAGTGGGCACCGTCCTATACCTGGGACTTAAACATCTGCACCCCCAAGGGTGGGATTGATCCTGAGAACATTCCATGGCAGGGAACCAAAGCCCATTATGCCACAGCACAGGATAATCAAGGTGATTAGTGACAGTATTTATTACGGTTCATAAATTAAACATGGCAGAGATACAAGAAGGTCATAGTCAAAATCATCAACTCCTAATTTTTTCAAAGCTGTTTTACCATTTGCAACACAATTACAAAAATGAATAAGTATGTACAAACATTGGAATAACTAGACTACGAATTTAATACCAGATTTGAACATGTGAAACTCTTTGTAAATCTATTCAGCAAATACTGACTGACTGCCATCATTAGAATTATAAATATCAGGCATGTTTTTTAAGTCAGTACCGTTTTGCGATTCCGCCGCCGCAGCGCTACGGTCGGCCTTCCGCGCATGCGCGCTGGTTACCTACATCTCTTGCCTACACACTGACGCCATTACAGTCTGATTCTTCATTGTATGCGTTGGTTACTGAGTGTTTAAGATGCCTCCGACAATCGTGAGTCCCGCCGATTGTGAAGTACGGGCTGTTCTTAGTGCTAAAGGCGTAAAACCGATCGATAGTCATCGTGAGATCTGTGAAGTTTACGGACAAAACATTATGAGTGATGGAATGGTAAGGAAATGGGTGAGAGCATTTAAAGATGGCCGCACAAATGTGCATGATGAAAAACGGAGTGCGCATGCTTCGGTCGTTGCTGAAGATTTGGTGCAGAAAGTGAACGAAAAGGTGAGAGAAAACAGACGCTTTACAATATCATCATTGTGCGACTATTTTCCTCAATATTCTCGTAGTGTTTTGTATCGCATTGTGACCGAGAACTTGAAGTACCGGAAATTGTGTTCACGTTGGGTTCCGAAAATGTTGACGGATTTGCACAAAACCCAACGTTTAGGCAGTGCATTGACTTTCCTTGGGCGGTACCACAATGGAGGTGAAGATTTTTTAGACCAAATTGTTACTGGTGACGAAACATGGGTGGCCTACGTCACACCAGAATCGAAACAACAATCCATGGAATGGCGACATTTATCATCACCCACAAAAGTGAAGTTTAAGCAAACAATTTCTGCCCGGAAAATCATGTGCACAGTTTTTTGGGACAGAAAAGGAGTATTGCTAGTGGAGTTTCTGCCTCGTAATGAGACAGTCAATGCAGCGTCTTATTGTGAGACATTGAACAATCTGCGCCGTGCAATCCAGAACAAAAGACGTGGCAAGTTGAGTAAGGGTATCGTTTTGCTGCATGAAAATGCCCGTCCACATGTGGCTAATCGGACTAAAGATCTCATCAAATCTTTTCAATGGGAAACTCTAGATCATCCTCCATACAGCCCTGATCTGGCGCCCAGCGACTACCATTTGTTCCTGCACTTGAAGAAACATCTATGTAGTCAGCGTCTTCAAGACGATAACGAAGTCAAAACAGTTGTGATACAGTGGTTAACACGTCAGGCGGCAGAATTTTATGAGGAGGGTATTCAAAATCTGGTGCCACGTTATGACAAGTGCCTCAATATTCACGGAAATTATGTAGAAAAGTAGATTAAGGTACAGGCTTTCATGTAAAAATAAAATTATTACCGATTGTTTTTAATTCCAAAACAGTACTGACTTTAAAACATGCCTCGTAATTTACTCAAAAAATGATACTGAAATTCAAAATGGCTTTCCTAATAAAAAGATTTTTCTCGGGTTTCTCTGGTTTACAGAAATTTTCCTCAAAACAAGGTCCCTTTGATTCCAAAACCTTTCTGGCACGATGCTGAGCATATCTGTGTCTACTTAGGTATGTGAACATTTCTTTCTTGTATGAAGATCTGCAAACTAAAACTTAGAAACCAGCTCTATGATCCAAACTTTAAAAATATTCTTTACTTATGCTTACTACAGCTCTAAGTATTACAAAGTTAAGAAGAGATACATGAAGGAAGAAGTTAAGAGAAAATGTCGAGCTTGGGCAGGGCAGAGGAACTAAGTAATGGAGTGTTTAACAAGTATGTACACGCGCAAACCAAGATGTATAAAAGAGTGTATTGGATGGAAGAATTTAAAAGAGAGAGAAAGAAAGGCATTTTCAATGTTTCAAACAGATGAAAAACTGATATTCCATTTTAAAGTAAGTGAAGCACTGTGTTAGTCACATTTGTATAGTTTTAAGTTGCTGCAGTTATTTACTGTACTTCTATAAATAGATTAAATTAAAATGTTTGTTACAATGCTTCACTGTAGGTGTTTTCATATAAATGTACTGTTATTCCCGCTGTGATGGTTGAAATTTGTAGTCTGTTGCAAACAGAGTTGAACCTGATATATACATATATCAGGGGAAGAGGAGAGATTACTTATAACTCAGAATTACTTACAAATGAGGTTTTGATAATGCATCATTTTTTAAACTAATATGGTGGGTCTGCATGTATAAAACTTCACAAACAATAAAAAAAATATATGAAACAAATATTATTTAGAAATTTATCCACTTTAAAGTATTCGGTTAATTTGGCTTGTTTCACTTTTCTTGCATTAAATGCATACAACTCATTTTTTAAAACATATTACTGAACTTAGAGCTTTTTCTGTGCAACTTTTCGCACTGATGTAATACCTACACAGCCTGCGTTCAAGAGGTCACAAGTTTGAATCTGGGTCAGGGTGAGTTATCTGGATAAGTGTTTTTTCCCAGTTTTTCTGTCACTGATGACTATACATAGTGTGTATAAGCAATTCCTAAGTTAGAAGCGAATAAGATTTTGGTATTGTCTATTCGGTGCCACTTCTATGAATTTTACTTTCCAATCTAGCATATAGAATTTGTTTTCCTTTTCTCTATGGCTGATTTAAAGCAACTGAAAATGAAAGACAAAACTGCTGTTCAACAGTAAACACCAGATACCGAAAGTTATCTTTACTTCTCATTATTATACTAAGAACTGTTGCACCATAAGACATAT
Source organism: Mantis religiosa (assembly GCA_030765055.1). Taxonomy (NCBI): domain Eukaryota; kingdom Metazoa; phylum Arthropoda; class Insecta; order Mantodea; family Mantidae; genus Mantis; species Mantis religiosa. The sequence goes on along the minus strand of CM060948.1, from coordinate 49,902,746 downwards.
ACATGCTAACGTCTTTATCTTTTGTTTCAGTTCCTACTCAGCAGCGATACGGAAAATTTGTTTTGAGTTCTATATGTTCATTTAATCATGTAAAACTCGATTGTGTTTCACTGAAATTTAATATGTATAAGTGCAAATTATGGATAAATAAGGTTCGATTAACATGTTTCTAAGTTACATATTTTTGGGACCTGCAAATATTTACATATAAATACAAATTACGTATAACTGGGTTACATATAAAGCAGGTTCAACTGTTATTTGTATGGCCATTATAGTATCCCATAATTATAATGCATACTCAGTTAAGGCATAGTCACGATGCCATCATGGTTCAATTAAAGCTTTGAAGGCCTTTCTCTTTGTGTTATGCTCACAAGGAACCTCTCCTGCTGATGTCTTACAAGGTAATGGTGTTTAAATGTGATGTTGGAAGGGTAGGAAAAAGGAAAACAGGATAGGGGCAAGATAGTAAGGCTATCTCCAAACATTTATATAATGTCCACATAATAACATTTATGTCAAACATTTTCTAGAAAAGTAAGAACAGAGGGTGTGGAATTTGTTACTACCCCCGAAATATAAATTCTGAAAAACTTCACAGGAAACGTATAAACAAATCTGTAATCGGTAACAAATGCATAAATCTGTAAACAAATTCAAACTACTAAGGTACCTAAAATATAATGCTAGTGAGCAATGTTAACCCTTTAGTTGAAGAAAGACAATTTAAAGCTGCACTACCACAGCCAAATTTTGATAATAAGTTTAAATATTAAGCAATTCCTTTCTTGGAAGTGTTGAAAACAGTGTTGTTATGATAAATTAACTTCAAAGAGAGTAAATTTACATTTTTCCGGACTTAAATACAAATTGGCCAATCTGTGCAACATGTCTTCACACCGAAATCATACCGGGAAAAAGTTTGAAAACATCGGGAATTCAACGTATGCCGATCAGCAATCGTCACACACGCTAAATACAATAGTAAACTAAGTTGCGTAAACGAAAAATCGAGCACGCAATTTTTGAAAACGTCGTAAACCTATCTAAGCAAAATTTCTCCAAAAAAGAATTGGGTCTTTTAAATAATGGATTAAAAACATGCATCAGTTTCTCAAACAAAATTGAAGACTACATTGCAGACATCAACATTTTGACACAAATTCTACCAGTATCCATACAAAATTAAGTAAAAAGCCATTGTGAAAATATTTTGGAGGAAATAAAGAACAGATCCTTTCAGAAGAGAAAACATAATACTATCCATTCTTTGAAACAGAAAAACGTCATTTACACAAAGGCAGACAAAGGCAACAAGATTGTCATAATGGAAAACTCAGATTATATTGAAAAAATGCTGACAATGAATATGAAATCATTAACAAAAATCCTCTAAAAACTTGCATACAGTCATTTTAAAAAACAATAGCAAAATCAAGCATAATACCAAACAAATATACAGTTAAACCAGATAACCCAACCTTACCTAGACTTCATGGCTTACCCAAAATACACAAACCATCCATAACAATGAGACCTATAGTTAGCAGTATAAATTCACCAACATACAAACTTGCAAAGTGGCTAACAAACAAATTCAACTCATTTCCAAAATTCGACAGTCTAAGCATCAAAAACACCTATGAACTTATAGAACACATTAAGGATACTGAACTAAAAGAAGAGGACACACTAGTCTAGTTTGATGTTAAATCACTGTTTCCCAGCATACCAGTTAATCAACTCCCACCGTTGATAGAAAAATAGCTCAAATCACTTGGAATGGCATCACCTGAAATTTCAGACTACATCGAACTAACCAAATTATGCATAGAACAAAATTTCTTCCAGTTTCAAACAAAATATTTCCACCAAACTTCAGGGTTAGCAATGGGCAACCCCCTATCACCCTTCCTGGCCAATCTGTACATGAGTGCATTAGAAATAAGGATCAACAAAGGTTTCCCTTGGATGTTCAAACTCTGGCAACGATATGTAGATGACATCTTTGCAATAGTACCAAAAAAACACATCAGTGATGCACTAAAACTTTTAAATATCCAAGAAAAAAGCATCAAGTTCACTGTAGAAATAGAAAAAGATGAGCATTTACCATTTTTGGATCTAAAAATAATGAGGAATAAAAACAGACTAAACTTTGGCATTTACAGAAAACAACACATACAACTACATAAAAGCTAATGGCTACAATCCAAGATCCCACAAACAGGCAATCTTCAACAGTTTAGCACACAGACTGGTAAACATCCCTCTCACAGCAGAAGAATACAAAACAGAATACAACAAAATAATTGAAATAGCACAAAAAAATAACTTTCCCAAATCATTAGTGGACAAAAAAGTGAACTTAGCAAAAAAGAAGAAGCTACTAAAGGAAACCACAACCCTCTCAGCTACAGAAACTAATATGATTTTCAAAAAATTCACTTACCATCCATGGGCCTATGATAAATTCAAAAAAGTCTTCAAAAAATAAAACATTCAACTAGCACCAGTCAACCATTTCTCCTTAAAAAACCTAATTTGCTCAAACATCAAAGATGCCATTCCATCTAACAAAAAATCTGGTATATATCAAATTGAATGCAATGACTGTAGTCAAATTTATATTGGAAAAACAAAAAGAAATTTAGAAACAAGAGCAAAGGAACACTTTAGGAACATAAAATATAAACAATTAGAAAAATCAGCAGCTGCCACACATTTTTGGGAAAAAAACCACAACATAAATCCAGAACTAAAACATACATCAGGAAAACAAGAACTATCCACATGGGAACAAATCTTCATTTCAAAAAATAGGAACAAAGTATTCGATTTCGACATCCCCCAGAAAGATTTGTTCAGCAAGTTCCTTGAACCGCCACCAGAGGAGACCTGTGACAAAATATCGTCAACTACACCAATGAGAACCAGTCGAGAGCCGGCTGATGATAGAGGCAAAGCCTCAGAAACATGTTCCGGAAAAATTTAAAAGTGTTGTTTAGTGTCATTAATCGACTCTCTTTAAAGTTAATTAAATATTAAGTTTCATTTCAAGAATATAATTTTGGGTTAACTGATGTGAATGTTGCAAGAAAAATTATGTTATTATAGTGTGTGGACTTTCACCTCCTATTAGCTTATGTGGCACAGAAATGCAACTGTATTCTCTTAATTCCATTGTAAAAGGACACAAAACATAGAGAAGGTTAATTTTTTCATCTTCTTAGGTCTTGTTTATAAGAAAGCTGTAAACATATACAGAGAATATCCACTGAAACAATGTTAAAACTTCATTTTCCTCACTATTATATTTTAATTCAGCAGCTGCTGAAAACCTTGTCAACTCTCGACGTGTTTATGCATATAAAAGGGCAGAAATTTTGTACTATTTATTATGATGTATAAGTTACAGAAAAGCAGAATGCTGAAATTCATTCCTTTTTATATGATGTGAATTTTTAAAATTAAAATATAAAGAAATACTGATAAGAAGAATGTGGTTTCTTTGCATATTTAAAGACTTAAAACATTTTCTGGCAAATTGTTTTGCAAAAAACTTTCAAATGTTTACAGTGTCATGCGTGTCACAATGGTTTGCCAAGTGCAAGAATCATGTCTCAGACATTCAAAATCTGTTACAAACAATTTTAACATTTATGATAGAAAAAAGGGCTGAGCTTAATAACTGAGACAGTTAACATACACTACTTGAAATGACTAGCGAAAGTATATTTAAAACAATCCTCAAAATAATTGTACTTACAAAACCAGCTTACATACTACTCATAAGAAAACCTGACAAAGAAGAACAGATTAATAAAAATTTGGAGGACATCAACAATGACTTTTGAACAGAAGAAGATTGGAGAATCTGGAAGATGAGAGAAAACAGAACAATTTGTTAATTATGAACTGAGGGAAGAACAGGAAGGGATAGAAGATGAGACATATGTGAGCTTTAAGAAGAAGATTAGGGATGGAAATAAGATGTTATGAAATTTGTTAAGATTTCAGATTTGGTAAGAGAAAAAGCAGGCAAATATATACTAATAAAATTTATAAGGAAACAATAATTGGTTGTATATGTAGTAAGACAAGCATAAAAAACTTGAAACAAAAGGACATATACATTAACAGGGCTTTAACTTATAAGCAAAGAGAACTACTGAGAGCTTTAATAGAAATAAGAAATTTGGCACACAAGCAGGGAAAGTTAGCAAAATTTCAACTATGAGTCAATGGAAAAATGGAACAAGAGACAGAGTGAAAAAACAATGAGGTAGACAAAAAGAAGGCAATGAACTTTAGAAGCAGAATTTACAGAACAATATGAGACATATACTTTACTAACTTATGAAGTGAATGATCAAGGAATGCGGATTCACCAATGCAAGCAAGCAACACATGTCACTACAGTTGAACCACCTGATTACAGTGGCGTCAGGGAGGGGACAATGACCCAGGGAACAACGACTCGGTAAAGCTCTCGCAGAGATAGATCAGTAATAGGGAAGAAAGACAGGGAAGAAAAAGTGAGCTTATTGGATAGTGAGTGTAGGGGAGCAATTACAAAGAAGAGTGGAAGAAAAATGAATGAAGAAGATGAAACAGTATTGGATGAGTGTGAATGGGAGGACAAAGAAACTGGTGCAGTGTACAAGTGTTTAATAAAAAGACAGAAAGGGGATCAGAAAGGCATGCATTACGTGAGGAACGATGTGAATGCAATTGAGCAGTTTATAGGAGAGATAAAAGGCAGAACAGCAAAGCAGCAACCTTGCTGTGTGACAAGAATGAGCAAATGGTTTTGAAAGATAAAGATAGGAGCAGAGAGTGTGGTAGATAAAATGGCAAGTTTAAGTGTGGGGTTTTTTCAAAATTGAAATGGAAGGATCCATCAATAACAAAAATAAGGGAAGAAACGGAGAAAGGTGCCAAATAATTAGGAGGTGAGTATAACAGAGGTTAGTAAGCGACGGAAAGGGCAGAAAAAGTGGAAGGGAAATAGTAATAAAAGGGGGTATAAGAAGGTAAAGAATATAGGCATACAGAGCATATGAGCATAAAAGATACAAAACTTAAATAAGGAACCTAGCAACGTGGGCTTGACACAAGCACGTCCAAAGACATAAAGTAAATGTATTAAAAGTATTGCAACAAGCTATTCAGACAACAGTGCTGGGTGCCAAGTTCGAGGACAATCCAAAATGAATAAGATTAGAACCAAATAAATTTAATTTATATTACCCGCAGCTCAAATTGGATTTCAGAAGCTATGGCTCCCAGAAATCTTTTTATGATGACCTAAAACTAAAGGAAAACATTAAAATGAACTTGCTGGGAAAACTATCAGCCGAGATTTACATGACAAATAATGCAATTTGTGGCTGCTTTACATGAAAACTACATCGAAGCTATAAGTGCACTGGTTTCTAATTACTTAAATATTTAGTTTACTACCAACTAAGAAACTACGACCTGTAATTTCTTTATTGACACTTGAACGTCTTTGATAGTACAGAAGTCATACGAAGTGGAAATAGCAGTTCAAACTCATCAAAACGCGTTGCATTGGTTAACTAGCTATATGGATACCACGGACTGTCCTTTTTTTTTTTTTTTTTTTTTTTTATTTATTAGTATTTTTATGGTTAATATCCCTGCGTCTCCGGTTGTACTGAAGGCATACGATGCGAAAAGAGCAGTTCAGACTCTTTAAAATGTGTTGAAACTACTTCCGAGGAAGAGTAAAAATATTTTAATGCTTAACTTCATAATAAGAGTAAATAGAGTAAAGAATCGGTATTCCGCTAATACAAACTGAAACTGTATAACATTAACCGCCAGCTGAACTTTATTAAAATAGCTTCCTTTGACAATATAAATTCATTATTTTATATTAACAGCAAAATATTAATCACCTTCATTCAAAATACACTGCAAAAATAAATATTTATTCGGAGGACATAGAACTTCGCGATACGTAAACAATATACACTAACAACAACACTAACCGCAGTTGACAGTCGACTGCTGCGACATCTACGCAGTGAATTTGTAATTAAGCTTAGAGTCAATCAATACATCTGTTCCAACGCAAACGAACCTATTCCAAACCGTGTCAGAGAATCTAGAGTTTATACCGCTGTTTCTACACTTTAAACTAAATACGATATTACCAAAAGCCACACAGTACAATTCAGCCTAAAAAGGACATACAGGGAAAATTACGCTCCTAGCGCAGTGGATGTATAGGCTACGTAATGAACAGAGAATTAGGTGCTCATGATTGCTCTTATCGAGTTTTAAACATTAGCCATCTTAAATATATCTTTCAGGGTGGCATGCTGGAATGGGCAATCTTAAATTAACTAGCAATAAATCATATTCGAAGATCTGTTGTGTTCTTCAAGCAATGCCATAACAGTTGCCATGGTCAGGAAAGCATCGCGCTTTCACATTAAAGACAAGCATAAATGGTTTCAAAACGAACCCACATCGCACATAGCAAGAATGCGTTAAACTTCAAAATGATCTGAATGTCTTAAATAAATAAAATAACCTTCCTTTTAATATATCACAATGCTAAGTAATGGTCTTCTCCTTATTTTTAATAAGGGCTTATCAGTTACGAAACACATCAATGCAATACTCAGTACAGCACGCACAAATCTGGGATTTATCATTCGTAATTCATCTTACTTCAACGATATAAGACCTTTATTTACATTATATTGTTCATTTGTGAGATGCGAACTTGAAAATGCTTCATTTTCATGCAGTGCCAAATATATTGAGCTTATTGAAGTTATTCAATGTAAATTCCCAATATTTTTTCTTCAAAGTTTTTCATTATTTTCCCAAGTTTGTATAGTATGATTCACTGCTTCACCTCAAAAGTCTGCCACATAGAAGAAATTGCCAATTGTTACTTTTCCTTTAAAATTGCAGCAAAATATGATTGATGATGTAAGTAATATGTTTTATGTTCAAAATATTGCACCTAATAGATTTCGTAATTTTTTATTCACGGGGTTAGTACTGATTCACTTTAGTTTTAACATATGCTTAGAATGCAATCATTATACAATAAACTACATGTTTAGATATTGATATATTCAGTATGAATTATAGATTATCCTGTGATTCTTTACTACCAACATTAGATTAATTATTCTATGGTACAGGTTAACCAATGTTGCCACTTCTTCTTTTTAGGTTAGTGTTTTGTTTTGACTCGTTCTGTAATTAATATTATGGTGCTTTTGTTATTTCAAGTGGTTTTAATTCCTTTTTGTCAACTTAAGATTGAGGTCGCTAATGTACTGCAACTTTCAAGTGAGCATTGTCATTGAGAATATAATATTTACACTATAAATAAATAAATAAATAAATAAGTGAATAAATAGATAGCTAAACAGATAAATAAGAAATAAATAAACAAAGGAATGAATGAATTTCCATTGCTGCATAGTGACAGCTATCTGGAGACGATCTCATCTCGCAGAATAGCAACATGAATCGGTCTGCCTACTCACCTGATATTTCAATGTACGACCGTTTGCCAGGCAATTTATTTTTTTAATTTAGTCATCCTAAACATTTAATGAACTGTCAAGGAAGGATTCATGACAACTTAAGATAGAAGTGCCTTTATTTGGAAAGAGAACTCATATAGCAAGTAAAGTATAATACAGAACTGATGTTTAAAATTATGTCACTGACATAACTACTCATAAAAGTTGTATGTTTATCTTTCCTTAAATCATAACAAACTATTTTACATAAATGTGGCAGTCATACGGTAAAAACGTATTAAGATAATGTACAACATATTACTCTTCTTTTCAAGTAAAGAAGTGATAAAGCAATTATACAATGATCACATAAAATAAAGTCATTCTTTTGTACAACATAATTCATAATTTTCGCTATATCAATAAGAGGATCATTAAGGACAGAACTGGTTTCCATGCTCTAGTTTCATCCTCGCTTGCAACATTTTTGGACAATCACCATTAGAGTTTGTTATCTGAGGTTATTTAATCAGACAAGGGACTGGCAAATCATCGTTACCATTAAACATTTTTATTAGAAGGTGATTCCAACAGCATGGCCATTATCTTTTAAAATTATCGATATTAACAATTTTACATTGGAGAGGTCGCAATGTATGTCATAGTTGGGAATGTAGCAGTCAGCAATGACGGCATTACGTAAGATCCGGTTCTGAGGCACTAAAACCTCTCTAAAACGGAACAACGTCGTTCCAGCACTTATTTTTCGTTTACACAAGTTTCCATCTTACAGAGGTTGTGTGTTGACTACAAAATATTAGAAGTTTCGCACAGGTTTACAGTGAGGGGATAATATAGAATTAAGTGTAAAGAATAACATACAAATAATTGTAGTTTGTCGCCTGGTTTCACTGCCTTCGATTTTCTCTTTCCAATCTGCATATCAACATCATTTGTTTCGCCACACACAGCATTCAAAACAATGTTATAGCGTTGTTTGATACTCTCGAAGCATCCATTGGAAGCTCTGAAACTGTCTTTGCCTAATGTTCTTGCTGTCTCTAAAGTTAAGTATCAAGCGATGGTCCAGAAATGGGAATTCCTTTAGTGTGCGCACTAAACCACTGGAACACAGAACTGTTTAGCTCGTCATATCCTATAGATTTTGTGATCCGTTTTATATGCCATGCTGTTCTCTTTAACCACACGTCTTTAATTTTTAATTTTTCAAAACTCATAAATCTGGGTTTTCCCCACTTTAAACGATACAGTTAATTCTTTAGCTAGACGTTTGTTCTATTTGTTTTCTTCAGTAACCTAAATTATATCCTCCAGTGATATTGTCTTACTTTAAAACACATTTTGCAGAATTTGTGTCCACAAAAACTATGTTTCTAAAAATCATCAAATTCCACAGTTTCCTTCCATTTGTATTAAATCATTTTTAAGAACGACTCTGAGAATGAACACACTGCAAAATAGCTGTGCACTTGCTATGTGTGTTGAAAGAGAGTTGAGAGAGCTAATGGTTTGTTTTCTCTTTTCCTCCAAGGATTACAGTTTATTAAGTTATGTTCATGGAACTTCGGTGCAAGTGCAGCCACCTTCAAAACTAGTGCATTTTTAAAATACTTACATTGTAATCTATTACACATAAAGTATTCCCTTTTAATCAGGTTCAGTACGCAAAAGGTTCACGAAAAATATTTCCGTTTCCGCGATAGACAGTTTTCTGGCTTGAAGTATAAATTTACATGGGAAATAGGTCCATCACGAAATTTATTTTCGTGTTTTTCAAGGTTTCCGGTACATAAGGGGTCGATTTTATGCAGTTTTTACAGTATTTGGAGGCAATAAAGGTTGGTTTTAACAGCGATGCTCCATACTATGCGTGCATAAGTAATTGCAGGTCGAAGTAACTGCATTTATATAAGACTTTTGTTGCGGAGTGACATTGCTGAGTTTCTATGGTATAATGGGTATAGAAGTGCCATCCTAGAGAGATTTCGCTGTCAAGATGTGCTGTGTGTGGCTTCCAGGTTAGCTTGCGATCCAAAATTACTCCTGGTTATTTTAATTCCTTAGTCCAGTTAACGGAGCCTCCTGCTATTCTCTGTTCGGGGACATCATTTGGGGAATATAATGGCTCGCGACTTGGCAGGGTTAATTTTTAACCTCGACGTGTTAAAACCAGTTGTTAGTTGGTCAGCGTAGTTCTGTAGCTTTCTGACTCCAACTTAATGTTTTACTGAGGCAGTAATATTCGCTGTGTCATCGGCGAACTGGTAGAGTGAACGGCATTGGTAGGATGACAAGTTGTTTATGAAGATAAGAAATTGCTGCAGGCCTAGGACGCTTCCTTGGGGGGCTCCTGTATAGACGGAATGAGAGGTGAATAATATATCTTCCTTAGTGACACTAAAGGTTTCATTATGGAGATAGGACTGGATCACATGGAAGATGGGAATGTATGAGGCGGTATAGAAAACAAAGGCGCGGGTAAAATCCAAAGTAATTTCACAACAAAGTAATTGCACTATTACTGAATCCCTTAATAATTTCATTCACGACATAGAAGCTGGATAGTAGAGTGTTGCCTACGGAAGCCGAGCTGTTCTTTTCGGAGTATCTTCTAGGTATTTATCGTACGTTTGAGTATCTGTTGAACCACATTTTAAAATATCTTTCTCATAAATACATAGAACATGAAGATATTAGCAGTGACGCAAACAAATATATACAAGTATAACAATTTGTAACTCAACACTTCACTTATCTTCTAAGAAATGACACTTTTCCTATAAATTGTCAGGGATCGCGATTTCATGGAAAATTCTTCCACATCCTCAGCCGGAAATAAAACTGAGGACAGCTTAACCCTTTCGTTCACCATGTCTACAAATGTATACATAAACTTTCACAATTTACTATTTAATAATCTGTGCTATTTAAATATCCCGCTCATATCGTCTTTGCTGCTTGTTTCCTACATGCTTTTGATACTCTGTGGCCAAGTTTGGCTGCCATCTGCCGGGAAAATTTGGATCTACATCAATTACCTTGGCATCATGTATGCACACAGAAGGATGGAGACACAGATTAATACCAGATTCTCAACTCCGTGTTGAAAACTGAACACGCATAGGGCGCCAGCTAAGTGAACTAACCAACATGTCGTCGGAAATGCAGTGAGCTTCTATTTCGACCAAGCTTTGGTACATTCGCCTCCCTTCCCTGCCGTGTTTTTTTTTCTTATCTGTTCAGCGACTGATTGAATCCAACATCTTTCGAAGCCTAATCTCGTGCACCAATGAATAATTTACGGCACAATTCATTTATCACATATTAGCATAGTACGCGCTAAATATGCTGAGTAAATGTGAGTAAATTATTCATCACTGTGCGAGATGTCGCGCTAAATATGCTGAGTAAATGTGAGTAAATTATTCATCACTGTGCGAGATGTGACTTCGAAAGAAGTTGACCAATTAAACGAAAAAAAATGTCACTGAAGCCACTTCCAAACTTGATCTCTTTCCTGTTGCCATTAAGCATTATAGCTTTTATATTCATGTAATAAATGAATAAGTAGGTCTTAAAGAAACAATTGCAACTTTAACAGAGTGAGATTACTCAAGATGCTGTCGAGGTTATACATAACACATGTACTTCCTTTCCCCGAAGTGTGAATTCCTAAGCTTGTTACTGTGATAATTACAAGAAAACCTGACACTAAATCAATGCATTCTACAAGTACAGGAAAGGATATCACAAGGTCATGAGTAATGCAATTTCTTTGTACACAGAATAATGTTGAAAAATTCCTTGAAAGGAAAGTGTCAAAAAGAAAAAACAACAAAAAACCGAAAAACATTATTGAAGAAATGTATATATAAACTGTAAATGAAGATACAAACAACTATGTACAAAAAAAGCAGCACTATCTCTTTATAAAGAAAACAAAGAAGCTCTGTTAATAGTTTATATTTACTAAGAATTTTAAAAGCTCTATAATACATACATTATTTTCAGCACAAGTTTACAAAAGAATATTCAAAGAAAAACCTGAAATTTGTGATTGATTCATGATATTAGTAAAACCTCACAAATTAGTACATGAGGCAAAGACATACATTGAATAAAAGACACTATTTTATATACTTCTAATCACTTTGGTTGGATTATCATTCACACATCCAGTATAAATGATTGAGATTTGAATGAAAAATACAGTTCAATGAATCTAAGAAGAATATTAAGAACATAAAAACTGTTGTTATTTTAGTTAATTGATGGAAATTAATCATTTCTCCACACTAGCCGTACATAGGCTAAGATTTTTTATGGATAGAGTCAACATGAAAAATTCAATGCCTAGATGGGATTTGAACCACGGATCTCCTGGTTTCCATCCAGTTGCTCTTAACCTTTGAGCTACCATGGCCAACGTGCCGTCCTGGCATTAAATTCTCCATTTGACTCATATATTTCCCCGGTAGACCACTAGGGGCTCTCGCATCCGAGATACACCATTTGTGGCGACTTACTATTGTAAGTAGCTTGAGTCCCAGGCTTCACCATTTAATTTTTATTATTTTAGTTAATTGATGGAAATTGATCATTTCTCCACACTAGCCGTACATAGGCTAAGATTTTTTATGGATAGAGTCAACATGAAAAATTCAATGCCTGGACGAGATTTGAACCACGGATCTCCTGGTTTCCGTCCAGTCGCTCTTAAACTTTGAGCTACCATGGCCAACGTGCCGTCCATCATTTAAAACTGTCCTAAGCTTAACTTTGTCTTTGATACACAGGAATATTACAGTCTTGAATTTGGAAATGCTTTAATGACATGTATAAGCACAGTAATAAATGCTGAAAAAAGAAAATAAGCAGTTTTAAAAATAAATTTTAATGCAAAGTGCATCTTCCAACAGGACAAAATTTCATGTAATTATCTGACTGTGATGTATGATTTGCTTGGTACAGCAACTGTTTTGGTAAATAGCTTACTTTAACTTGGTAAGACTTTGAACTATATATGTACTAAGACGGCAATTGGTGCTCTCTGCATAGTGTAAACCTCTCAGGTTATGACATACAAGTAAATGTGTGTCACATAAGTACATCAATGAAAGGTTACACTCAGAACTATTACTGATGTTTGTGGTCTTAATTATGCTGTGAAAGTGCTAGAACTGTCTGAGTTGTTAATAGGTATAATTAAAATGCTTACACATCTAAGCATTATTTCTTTTGACAGTCCATAATTCTTTATCTGTTCAATGGAATGAAACAATAAGTGCATTATATAAGTGTGGCTATATCTGCTCTTCAAAATTATGTGGCTTTGCATCACTGCATGTAACGCATGTTGGCTGTTAAGCTCAAATAACCAGAGTTTGCTCGAGTAGCTCTGCAATGTATTTGGGATGCTACCAACAGTGTAGATGCTGAAAGATATTTCAGTAAATATAATTTGATTGTGAGTGACAGGAGGACTCAAAACGACAGAACAGAATGTTGAAATATGTTCAGTGCCTTCATTCAACTGCATTACTGAATCAAACTAGGTTAATTTAGTGCATTTTATATTTATTGTGTTCTACATCAGTATGGATTTATCTTTTTTGTGTTATGCAATATGCTTTAGTCTGTATAAGATTGTTCTATATTTCTGCGTATTGCTTTAACCTATATTAATGTGAAATAAATTGACACTTTATGCACTTTTAACTCACCGTCTGTAATAACCCTCCATAAATGTGTTTTAAATTTCATATAAATAATATTAATATTCATCATTTAACAAAATTAACTCAAACTTTCTTCAAAATGCTATAAAATGGTAAATATCACTACCCCTACCTATTGTTTATTATGAAGCTTTACTAATTTGAGAACATGCCATTCTCTATATCCTAGCTGCAGCTGACATTGTACATATTTTAAGAATAAGTGGAATGTTGGAAGTTTTGTTGAGTCACACTTGTTTACACTCACCTTCACTTATTATTTTTAAAAAATGCTGGAACGTTTTCCAGGACATTTGCCCTCTTCCTCAGCAGTATAGTGACAGCAGTATAGTCACTATAGTCACTATACTGCTGAGGAAGAGGGCGAATGTCCTGGAAAACGTTCCAGCATTTTTTAAAAATAATAAGTGAAGGTGAGTGTAAACAAGTGTGACTCAACAAAACTTCAACATGAAGAAAACTTCACTGTTAATAATGCTTCTATTTGTAATATTTAATAAGTGGAATACTGGAAATAAATGTAAAAATGGCATATAATGATGACGATGGCACAATGACATTTTAATAATTTCTAGCAATGCACAATTGCACTTAAAACTTGTTCAAGCTTTTACAAAATCAATTCTAATTCAACAAGATCTCTTCTAAGATGGCTATTCAGATACATTATTTGGTGTAGTGTGTACAATATTACATAGTGATTACTGCATTAAACAAGATAGAACAAACTGAATTTATGGAATCTTAGATCATATTTTTAATTTGCTATTAAAAACTATGAGATTCTTTATCACTAATATAGTTATACACTGATGAGGAAGGTTAAAAGAACCTAATTCTTCAAAATATCATTGCACTTTAAATAAAAACTTTATAAAAGTTCATATCCAAGCATGTTGCCCAAAGATTTTAATTTAAGCACCCATATTATATGTAAACACAGATGCCAATTATAAACAAAGAAATTCTACAGAAATCAAAGAGAATTGAACTCTGTACAAATCCACAGACACAGTTTTGGTATATCTGAAAATTCCCATACTTGGGTTAGAATGACACAGCAAAGCATGTAATACACAAGGCAAACAGTATATCATTATCAAAAACTGATGCTGCCACCAAACATTGTAAATACATCCTTATAAACAATTCATATATTTTAGATTACTTAATCCAGAAAGAGTACTGTGGCTGAAATGCACAAATGTTTCATCTAAAATGTAGTCTGAGATGGAAGAATTTTTTTTTTTTGAAAATCTTCGTGTATAAGTTTATTGTACACATGTTAGTACAAACAGCATGAGAATTAAAGATATGTAACAACATGCAAAAAGATATGTCTATAAAGCTAATAAGCATTTGTTTAAGTATTTCTGTCTTTGATGACAGCTAATTATATGGACTAAATTAACCCCACCTCCAGAACAAAGCTTAAATATTGAAGAAATCACTTAATAATATTAATGGTGTTTAATTTTGGCTTACTGTTGTTTTATATTAACTCATGGAAATCAAATGAAAATTGCAAAATAGCTGAAATTTAGGAAAGCTAGTTTTGCAGTAATTTAAACTGGAAACTACTTACCTTACATGGACTGTTATATATGAATCAAATATTTAAATTTAAAACTTCTAACACAAAACCAACAAATATATCCAATCAACTTCAATTTTCCTGAAAATTTAGAACATACTGGTCACAACACTCCTCAAAGTTTTTCGTTAATTTTCCACTGATATTTAAATGAAACTCAAACTTTAAGAAATATCTGATAAGCCACAATAAATTTATGTATAGGTGAGAAAGAAAGCTTTGTTCTACATTAATAATGTTCCTGAAGATCACCAAAACAATAAACACAAAATTTGTAATCATGCAGCACTTTTGATTTCTGCCATCATATTCCTGGTAGCCTGAGATGATGAGGTAGCTAAAAAAAAGTAGAAAAACATTGTTAATGAAACTAATGCTTTTTCATGTGAAACATCCTTGATACATTATGAAGTGCTACATAATCTAAAGAATTTAATTACAAATGAAAGTGTATGAAAGTATAATTCAGGTTAAGTTATGATATTAATTTTCGGTATTTAGCTATATGCTAACATCTTACTTACCGATAGGTCTTTGTAAAAGTCCTTCTTGCTGCTCATATGCCATCGCAGGCCTTGCAAGTCTTGCGAATTTTACAAATTGATGACCATTTTTCACGTTTACTTTGGCTTCGCTTAGATACCGTTGACACCGACAGATTTTAAAATTGTGTAAATAATGACATCTGTTGACACCGGCAGATTTTAAAGTTGATGTGCAGCGCTCAGTCTGTCAGACGACAGTTTCCAGAAGCTTAATGCGGATTCAGAGTCTCTATTCCAGTTGACACCCCCTGGTTGGAGAGAATGTTTGTTAATTTACGTTGTTTAACCTTTTTTAGTCATATTGGACGATGAATGGAATGGGTAAAATGATGCTAAAATGGGCCCAAGGTCCATGGAGCTTAGAGTTATCCGACATTCGTCTTTCAGGATAAGGGAAAACCCCGGAAAAACCTTATCCAGGTAACTCACCCTGACCAAGATTCGAACTCGGGACCTGCTGAACATGAGGCAGACATGCTACCACCACGCTACCGAGGCGGGCTAATGGAGAGAAGTAAGTAACATTATACTATTTATCGAGATTTAACATTTAAGTTCATCACTAAATCAACAGATGGCAGCAGCAACTCCAGAATTACCCACACCACTGGATCAAGCTTTAGTCACATAAGAACCGAAGATGCAAATGATGATTTGCGAAACATGTCCTCAAAATAAGTACGTAAGTGAAACAGATGTGTAATAAATACGACTCATCTATAAATTAATAATTATACTATTTATTTATTGGTTTCCCTGTATGAAAATAGAAAAGCATCGTATTTGTTCTTAATTAATGAAGGCTATATTTGATGTATTAACAGTTATCTTTAGCCCATAAGCCATTATAGGTTATTTGTTTTACCTCAAAATTAGCATGTGTACAAATGTACACACTGTGTCTCAGAGGGTGCATGCTACAGAAACATAACCTAAATTCTGTTTGCAATTTGTATACAGTTAGTTCCAACATAAGGTTAAATTAAGCTTAGCTTTTAAACATTCCTTTATAGTAGTTAATCCTAAGCTGTTACATTTAATTAATTTAAGCAGTACATTTTAATTTCAGTCACTGACCCAGAACAAATGTTGGAATTGTTCATGAATGAAGATGTATCGAACTTCTCTGATATGGAGAGTGAAGGAGAAAATGAGGCAGATAACAGTTTTAAAGAAAACTGTCAGGTCCATGGTAGGAAATACAAACTTTTTCAGTCCAAAATCCGTCCTATAGAGCAACGTCATTTCAAATTTATAATTATGTTGGTTTTGTTATAGAAATTTTGGAAGCAGAAGAAGCCAACTCTGTACCAAGAGATCATGAATGTGCTGAAATGCTTATCATAGAGGCTGAAGAAGCTACACAAGCTGGTGGTGGTATTGAGGATGAATTTGCATGGATAGATCTTACACCAAAACAGAGTATCCAGTGGCACTGCAGTGTAATCAAATATTACAGAACTTGAGTACCCAATAAATTATTTTCTTAGATATATTTCTGTATCTGTGCGCGAAATATTTGTGGAAAATACTAATATTTATTCCAATCAAAAAGCAGAATCAAGGTATGTGCCCACCGATCTAAAAGAAATTAAAACTTTATTTGGTCTTCACATACTTGCTGGTTGTTTAGGCTTACCTCACATGAGGCTTTACTGGGACACTGCTTTAGGTATCAAAGTGTTCACTGAAAGCATGAATGTCAACAGGTTTTTTAAACTAAGAAGCTTATTACATTGTGTCAATAATCTGGAGAAACTAGATGATTGTAAGGACAAATTTTGGAAACTACAACCACTTTATGATGTTATTTTAGATGTAGGAATCAATAACCTAATCAGCGATGTGTGCAGATGAGCAAATGGTTGCATTTAAAGGTCAGATTTCCGTGAAACAATACGTGAAGGATAAACCCAGTCCATGGGGGATAAAAATATTTATATTATGTGGTAAAAGTGGTATTGCTTATAATTTTTTTACTTACCAGGGATCAACAACAGAAATTTTTGCTGGATTGCTAAAATCATTTGGTTTAGGTGCAGCTACAATTCATTTGTGTAAATATGTATCTGAAGATAAAGGCCATCAACTGTATTTTGATAATTATTTCACTTCATATAATTTGTTCGAAGCATTGGCTGCAAAAGGTATTGCAGCAGCAGGTACTATTCAATGAAATAGATTTGCAAATCCACCATTGATTTCTGACAAGAAAATAAGCAAAATGGAAAGAGGATTTTGTGACCAAATTTGTAGTAGGGATGGTAAGATAGTAGTTGTGAAGTGGCAACATAACCGTCTAGTAAACATTGCTTCAAATTTTGTGGGTGTGGGTGAGAAAGAATGTCAGAAGATGGGACAAGAGGGCTGGGAAGTACATTGAAGTGCCACGTCCTAAAATAATTCAACTGTATAACAGTTCAATGGGAGGAGTAGATAAATTGGATTTTCTAATAAGTTTATATAACATTTCCATGAAAACTCGAAAATGGACATTGAAACTCATATTTCATGCTGTTGTCCTTGCAGTTACAAACAGCTGGTTAGAATATCAACGTGATGCATTTTCAATGGGAATACCACAGAAAAGAACACTGGATCTGATGCACTTTAGACTTTGGATTGAAGGGGCTCTGATAAAACAAGGGAAACCAAACAGTAGCACAAACCGCAAAAGGGGAAGACCGTGCAACAGCCCTGAGACATTCAGTGCACCAAAAAGTCTTAATTGTGAAAGTAGACCAATACATGAAGTAAGACATGACCGGGTTGATCACTTTCCAGAACATTCTAAAGGGGCTTTGCCAGGGCGCTGTAAAATGGAAGATTGTGAAGGTAAATCTAGATGGAGATGTAGGAAATATAATGTATACTAATGTCTAGCTAAAGAAAGAAATTGTTTTTGTATATTTCATATATAACAGGGCTGATATTCTCCGAATTTAGCACTTACAAGTTGCCCATTTTTCTGAGATTATTTCACAATTGCTTCATGTGTGATATGAATGTTACCACTGTTGAGTAATGTCTACAAATGTACACAGACCATATTTTTTAAATTAATAAAGATATGATTTGTATACTGCTTCATTTCATCATCATAAACATATATAACCAATAGATTTTTATTTTCTCAGAGAAAAATTGGTGAATGAAAGGGTTAATGGAGTAGCAGACTGGCTGACCACCAATATGTATACCCGAATCGGAGATCTGTAGTTCAAATCTTGCAAGGAACGTTCTTTTTACAAAGCACAAAAATAACACAAAACGGGCCTTGTACAGTGTTATTTGCTTATTGTTGATTGTTCTAACAGTGGAAATGTACATAATTGTATTGCTAAAATGGTTGTGGAGTCAATTGTAATTTACAAAGTATATTGAAATTGTGTCATTAGGTCCCATTTTACACACTGTTTCTACTGTTAGAAGTTTCGTTAATGAAGATAAATTTTATGGTTATGAATATGTTTCTTCAGCTTGTTGAAAATATTGTTATTAAGTTTCCTTATTTGTATTTTCTAGTAAACTTTATTTGTAATTCATTTGTAAAAAGAAAATTAAAAACCTACATTCTGTCTCTCATGGAACCTAATAAGGGAACTATCACTGTACTGACACCACTGTGCAACTGAAAATTTGATGGTATTATGCCTGCTGTATATAAACCACATGTACCAAAAATCTGCTGCTAGGTAGAATCGCAACATCCAATACTGAAGTCTGGCAAATGCTGCATGCGACCACTTGCAAGTAGCTACTGGATCCCTCATCAGCTCTTAGGCAGGTGTAGTGGATAGCACTTCTTCCTTGCATATGCCATGTGTAGACCGCTGCCCATCAGGGATAAACAATCCCTCCCGTACAATGCTGTATTATTATGCTTATATGTTCCTATGTATTGTGGACTCATTTTCAGGTACTTCTATCTATACTCCATGCCCAGTTTTTGGAACACAAGCCCCACATAGAGCAGAGATGATATCAAACTCTCAAGCGCATACGGGTTTGAGCATAGTGATAGTTCCCCTGTAAGATCAGGCTGCATGACACAAGTGAAACAGGGGAAGTTTCATTCTGCAGTAATCATTAACATTCTATTAAAGTTCAATAGGAGGTTTTACAAAAAGTATCCAAAGGTGCTTTGTTGATGTTCAGTTTATTTAAAACTGTTTGTATGCTAAGTACACTGACTGTAAACACATGATAATATGTTAGGCACAAATGGCCAATACAAGCCGTTCTGTAAATTATATAATGATCAAATAAAATATAGTCACTGCATTATTTGTATTCAGTCTCATGAGAATCACTATTTAAGCTATTGGTATGTGTACTCCTTCCTACCTGTGCATTTTCGTCTAAATTTAGTATTATTTTTCAGTTCTGTACCTAATACCTCAAAGAAAGAAGCATGTACACTGCAGTATACTAATAACTGGTCTCAGTGATTCAGGGAAAACATTGCTATATGCTCATTTGTTGGGTGGAAAGTTCAAGCACACTCACACATCTGTTAAAGAGAATGCTGGTGACATGCAGCTTAGAAAGGTTTGTTTTACTTCAGCGTATTACTAATGCTCTTCTCTTTTTACTTTGCATGTAAATACAAGTTAAAAACCATTGTGCTATGATAGGACATTATTTTATGTGTAATAAATCTGCGGCTATCACAGAAGCTTTGTTAGTAGTTGATTACTAGGTTGGTTAAAGTTTGTATTGTCGATAGATGGCATGATGTACTTGCCATCTTTAGACAATACAGAGAAAGAGGAAACCACTACAATTTGCGCTAGTCGAGTTCCAGCTGATGATAAGAGCAAAAGCTCTCTCTAAACATGTCCTGTGAAAACACAGTGTGAGTGAAGCAGTGTGTCTATCTTCTCGATTCACTTTTGTGCTAAGTTGTGCTTCATTGTCTCAACGCTTCTTTCAATTTTATACTTTGTTGGTTAAAGTTGTTTGAAGCGACAGACAGATTTTTTTCAAGCATAAATCCTTAGCATGGTTTCCATCAGAAGGAAAGCAAAGTCAGTAGTAACATGTCAGATTTACGACGTGTAAAAGAACCTCTAGCCTGATAAAAGAGGCCTTTGGGAAAGTTTTTTGCAATTGTTCACACTCAGTATAAATTGGGATGCTGAGAACCACAGCAGTTAAAGAGCATCCATAAATAAAATACTCAATTTCATTTATATATGGAAACAGTGAAGTGTTAAGATGTATTTACTTATGATTTACACAATTTAAATGACAGAAACATCAAAGATACCACAAATCTCACCCAAGAAGAAAAACAATTGAAATTCAAGAAATTTACATATCACCCAAAAATATTTTGCAAGTTTAAGAAGATTTTCATGAGAAACAACATTAGCCAAGCCCCACAGAACAAATTTAGCATACAGAAATTACTTTGGAATAGATCAAAAGATCCCATACCACAATAAAAAGAAAATTGTAATTTAAAAAATTAATTACTGCAGTTGTGATCGTATATATAGGAAAAACAAAAAGAAATGTAGAAACCAGACTAAAGGAACATATGAAGTGCTTAAAATACAAACAAATGGATATATCTGCAGCTTCATACCATTTCTGGATGACCAACATCAACCCAAACATAACACTAATTAAACCAAGTAGTCATGCAGCAGAATTGGATACAGAAAAATATCTATATTTTAATACACAAACAGTGTATGTATATATATATGGATCCTTTATTAACTAACAAGATGCTGGTGCAGGAGTATACTGCAAACATTTTGCACAGTATCTAACACTAGGCGAAACTTCAAACCATTATGATGGAGAACTAACAGCCATAAAAGCAGCACTGCAGAATGTCCTGTACAGACCGTACATAAAGCAAAACATAGTTATCTTAACAGATTCAAAATCAGCCATAGATGGGATTGTAAATTATAAAAACAAAACAACAAGAAACATCAAAGAAATAAGAAGTTTAATTAAAGCTCTCGAATCAAGAAATCATGTCACCCTGCAATGGATTCCAGCCCATGTTGGACTTTTAGGTAATGAACATACTGACCAGCTAGCAAAAAAAGGTGCAATTCAAAATATAAAACCCGTAAGACAAACTGAAATTAATAAACAATTAAACAACATTAAGCTACATTTTAAAAGACAGCAGAGACTTGATGAAAAAGATAAACTAAAAGACAAGGATTATAAGAACATTGGAGACAAAACTGACATACAAAAACTACCAAGAAAAACTGCAGTGGCCCTATTTAGAATGGAAACTGGCCATGATTGTCTTGCAGAACACCTTTATAAAATACACTGCATACCTACACCCAAATGTACTATCTGTAAAGAGGATGTCATCATGAACAAACACCATTTGGACAAATGTAATGGTCTCAAAAGTGGGAACCTACAGGCTTTATATTGGGAAGCCAGGGGGAAAATGATGCAAATCAACTAATCCGCAGTGCCATTAGTCAACAACAACATACACAAACAGTTAATGAAGTTTGTGACAAATAATTATATTTAATGTAGTATTTGTTGCTTCACTGTTGTCAGCTTCTGTTTTTTACATATTAATTCTTGCATTTATCAATTTCGTTGTGTGAATTGTGTCAATATTTGCATTCGTAAAACTAAAATGAAAGAATGTTTTATAAATATTAAATAGCTGTAGATTGATAAATCAGCAGTAGCAAATCATTTTCGGTTACTTAATCATGAAACAAAGCTAGAGGTTAAATTATTAAAACAATTAGATTGACCCAGGGGGTGTTAACTGGGATAGAGACTCTGATTCACAGATTAATACCAGATCCTCAACTCCGTGGTAAACTTTGAAGCTGCATAGGGCGCTCTTTCCTGAACCTTTAGACACCGGCGACCTTGGGAACTACGGCCGGCAATGTAGTAAGCTTCTATTGCGACCGAGCTATGGTGCATTCGCTCCCCCTACCCTTCCCTGCCCGTGTTCAGCGACTGATAGGATCCAACTTCTTTCGAAATCACATCTCGCCACACATGAATAGTTTAAGTGCATTCAACAATCACATATTAGCATAATACGCGTAAAATACGTGAGGAAATGTGCGGTAAATTATTCATCAGTGTGTGAGATGTGACTTCAAAAGAAGTTGTCCAATTTGTGAAAAAAATATCAAGATTCCACTTGAACTTTTCCTGGTAAATATGAATAATTGACTTCCACAAAGCATTACATCTTTATTCCTGTTGCAAATTGATAATTTTGTCTTTTAAAAACAATTAAAATTTTAAAAACGAGAGAGTGAGACCACTCAAGATGCTGTTGAGATTATACAAGAATCTGTATCCCCTTTCCCTCAAGCTTCTTAGTGTAATACTTAAAATAAAGATAACTTAACACTAAAATAATGATTCTTTAGATACAGGAAAACAGGAAAGGATACCATAATGTTATGTGTAATGCAATTTCTTTGTACACAGAATGTTGAAAAATTCCCTGGAATAACAGTGAGAAAAAAAAACCTAAAGAAATATGTATATAAATTTGAAATGATACCAACAGCTTTGTACAAAAAATAGCACTATTTCTTTAAATGACAACAAAGCAGCTCTGTAAATTGTTATATTTAATAAGAATTTTAAAAGCTCAATAGTACATACATTATTTTCAGCACAAGTATACTAAAGTATATTCAGAGAAAAACCTGAAATTTGTGATCAATTCATATAAGATTAATAATGTCAAATTAAAACATGAGTCAGTATTAGCAACAGGTGACATAAATTTCATAAATGGCACTATTTTATATACTTCTAATAGCTTTGGTTGAATTAACATTCACAAGTGGAGAATAAATT
Source organism: Mantis religiosa (assembly GCA_030765055.1). NCBI lineage: Eukaryota > Metazoa > Arthropoda > Insecta > Mantodea > Mantidae > Mantis > Mantis religiosa. Next base: position 49,879,483 of record CM060948.1, on the reverse strand, counting down.
ATGAAAAATAATAATTACATTAAAGCTGTATCATTCATTTAAAATTGTCCTAAGCTTAACTTTGTCTTCACAACACAAGAATAGTACAGCGTTGAATTTTTAAATGCTTTAATGACATGCATATGCACAGTAATGAATGCAGAAGAAGAAAATGTGCAGTTTTAAAAATAAAATTGAATGCACAGTGTACCTTCCAATAAGAGATTTCATGTAGTTATCTGACTGTGAAGTATAATTTGCTTAATGTGCACAGCAATTGTTTGGATAAATGGCTTGCTTTAACTTTATAAGACTTTAAGCAATGTACTTTATGACTAAGATGGCAAATGGAGCCCTCTGCATAGTGTAAACTTCTCAGTCCATGACATACTACTGAATGTGTGTCAAATAAATAACTCAATGAAAGATTACACTCTGAACTATTAATGTTGTTTGTAGTTTTAGTTAATAAGTGAAAGTGATGGAACCATGTGTTTGAGTAGTTAATAGAAAATAATTTAGTAATGTAATTTAATTGCTCACACATCTAACCATTATTTCTTTTGACAGTCTATAATTCCCTTATGTGTTCACTACAAAGAAACAAGAAGTGCATTATATGGCAAAATAATGTACAGTTTTATCTACTTTTCAAAATTATTATGTGGCTCTGCATCACTGCATGTAACGAATGGCTCATATATTAGGTTTAACATCTTTTTTCCATGCCAAAGATTGACATTTTCATCCCAACTTAGAACAATGAGAGGATGTTTGACAGTGTAGTTTCATGTCACATGTAACATTTCTGTAGGTCACGCTAGTAACGTTATATTACCCTTAAAATGGTTAGCATTACAGAAATTGTGTACCAATATTACTCATAAATGGTGGCAAGTACATGTTGAGAACAGATGTACCACAGAATAATACATCAATGCTGTGCAAATATCACTTTAACTTGTTATTTTTCTGAACCCATTTGTGTGTGTGTTAACAAGGAAGAGGATTTATAACCTATTGTTTATTTTGAAGCTTTACTAATTTGAGATCAAGCCACACTGTGTTTAAGTCCTAGCTAACTGACATTGTGCATGTTTTAAGAATAACTGGAATAATAGAAATAAAATTAAGAGTGGCATATAATGATGATGACGACACAATGACATTTTAATCATTTCTTGCAATGATCAATTACACCTAAAAACTTGTAAAGCTTTTTCAAGTAAATTCTAATCCCACCAGATCTCTTCTAAGATGGTTATTCAGGTAAATAATTTAGTGTAGTGTGTACAATAATATTGCATAGTAACTACTGCATTAAACAATATAGAACAAATTAGGTTTATGGAATCTCAGATCATACTTTTAATTGCTGTTAAAAGCTGTAACATTCTTGATCAATGATGTAGATATACACTGATGAGTAAGGTTAACAGAACTTAATTCTTCGAAATACTTATCATTGCAATTTAAAGAAACAGTTTATAAAATTCATATCAAGCATTTCGCCCAAATATTTTAATTTAAGCCAACAGATTATACGTAAACACAGATTATGCCAATTTTGGTATATCTGAAAATTCACAGCTATTTTTTCAGTAAATTAAACTGGATATTACTTACCTTACATGGACTTATATATGACTCAAATATTTTAAATTTAAAACTACAAGTACAAACACAAAATCTAATACACCCTAACAACTGTCTAAAATAACTTCACTTTTCAATTTTCCATGTTGGCCACAGTATTCCTAAAAGTTTTTGTTAAATTTTCCACTGATATGAAATAAAACTCAAACTTTCAGAAATATTTGATATGCCACATTAAATTGCTGTATACGCGGGAAAGAATACTTTGTGCTACATTACTAATATTCCTGAAGATCACTGCACATCACCAAAACAAGAAACATACACAATATCCAATAATCCTGCACTCCCGGTTTCTGCCATCGTATTCCTGGTAGCCTGAGATGACCCCTGAAAGACAAAACACAGAAAATCTCATTATTGCAGTAATAAAGTAACAAGGTAAATGAAACTAAAGCTTTTGTATGAAAAACAACACACTTTTTCATTATAACGTGCTACATTAATCTAGAGAATTTAAAAATACATGAATATGTATTAAGGCACAATTTAGGTTATGTCATATTAATTGTCGGTATTTAGCTACATGTTAAATCTTACTTACCAATAGGTCTTTGTGAAAATCTATTCTCGTTCTTCCTGCTGCCCATACGTCCTCGCAGGTCTTCCAAATTTTTACAATTTCACAAATCGATGAAAATTGTATTCAGAACTTTATTCGGCTTGGCCTCCATGCCTTTAAAGCTTTAATGCAAATATTTACAGGTTAGCCAACGTAGTGTCTTATTCATATCGTACATTGAGCTCAAATAAGGTCGATAATACGCCAATAATATTACGAAAATTACTTCATAAGTAGTAAAATAATAGAATAGCTATTAAATTTTGAACTAAGCAGAAGTTATTTTATATATTATTTAGTATGCAACACGGCAGCCAAAATAATTATATTGGCGGCATTGAACCCGACGCATGCAGCGCTCAAAATGTACCTTTAGACCCCGGGTGTTTCGCGAACCTTAACCTGACAATCTGTGAATCAGATTTTCACTTCTTATAAAAAACTATTAATTCCTTTAAAAGCTATTACATTATTTTATAAAAAAAAAAAACCTGCCTTTTCCAAATGGTTTGACACTCCCCATGATACTAAACAACACAGCACACGTACAATTGGCGCAATTACACAACTGATTACACAATAAAACTTTGTAACCAAACTTGACCACGTGGTTCTCATGTGCATAAAACAACAACAAAGCACAAGAAACAAACCGCAAGTTGTACATAGAGAAATAAATGAAAGAAGAAGTAGGCGTTTAAAACTGTCGGTGCCAACCAGTGCAAACGGTAGGCCATGTCTATTAATCTGTGGCTGGTAATAATCCTTGCGTAAATAAATAAAGGAAAAGGAACACCATAATAAATCACAAAATAATTATTCTTATCATAATGATTGTAGTTTTAGATAAAAACATAACACGATAACATATTATTCAATTGTCGGCCCTCGTAGCCATGGTCGTTAGAACGTGTCACTAGTGTTCCACCGCGTAGAGGGTCGCGGGTTCGAGTCCCGCCCTGGGCATGGGTGTTTATGTTTATAGCGTATGTGTGTGAAACTACAGAAAACAGATAGGTAATTAAACGTAAACAATAAAAAACGGTTAAATAATGAAAATAAAAATATATATCTATATACATAGATATATATTTTAGTTTTTAAAAAAAAATTTAAAAAGTCCAAGTAGCAAGATGGCGGCGCAAAGACAGGCTTACTTCTTCTTTCATTTATTTCTCTATGTTGTTTCTTGTGCTTTTATGCTGTTTTATGCACATGAGAACCACGTGGTCAAGTTTGGTTACAAAGTTTTATTGTGTAGTCAGTTGTGTAATTGCGCCGGCTGTACGTGTGCTGTGTTGTTTAGTATCATGGGGAGGGTTAAACCATTTGGAAAAGGCAGGTTTTTTTTTTTATGAAATAGATAATGTAATAACTTTTAAAGGAATTAATAGTTTTTTATAAGAAGTGAAAATCTGATTCACAGATTGTCAGGTATGGAGTTCCACATTTGGAAAAGGCAGGGTTTTTTTTATGAAATAGATAATGTAATAGCTTTTAAAGGAATTAATAGTTTTTTTAAGAAGTGAAAATCTGATTCACAGATTGTCAGGTATGGAGTTCCACAAGGATCGGTATTGCGTCCTTTATTATTTGGTGTTATGATAAATGATCTGCCCTCCTTTCTTGACCGGAAGGCAGTGTTGTATGCAATGATACCTCTTTTATACAAAATAGCGATTATGTAACTGAGCGGCCAAATGATCTCGTTGTCGACGGGCCCTAAAACCCACCCACTGTAACTGAGCTGCAAAAAGGCATTAGTACAGATTATAGATTGGGCATTAGTTTTGGTTCAGAGTGAATGGTTCCCTTTTAAATGAGAGTAAAGCTCAGCAATTATATTTAGTTTAAGGGATTTAGGGCACGTTCAAATTGTTAATGGCTCCGTCATTGTTCTTGGTATACACATTGGTAATAGGCTGACTTCGGAATCACACACAGTCACTCAAAAAGGTATTCGTCTGACTAGTATTGTTCATTTTAAGAGGGAATAAAGCTTAGAAAATTAAAGAATAAAGCTCATCTTCAGTACTTATAATCCATTATACATTACCAAAACATTATTTTCTGTTGTAAGAAACATAATCGGTAAATATGCTGTTGAGCCGGTACGGATATCGTGGCTCTGACCTCATAGCTCGAGCTTTGCAAACTTCCACAGCGTGCTAACGCAGAAGATATAAACTTTACGCAAGCAAACCAGCGATACTGTAATACACGACGTAAAGATCAGTGGATCACTGCCAGTTATCATCTTAATTATATATTCTGGCTATTATTGCTAATAATAATAAAGCGTACTACGCACTATTCCCATTACAGTATCGCTAGTTTATAATAAAATGTGTTTGGCAACGCACCTCTGTATTCGCGTATGTAAAGTATGGCTAGTTTATAATAAGAAAAAGAAAATGTGTTTGGCAATGTACCTCTGTATTCGCATAATAAGAAAAAGAAAATGTGTTTGGCACCGTTCCTCTGTACTCGCGTATATACAGTATCGCTAGTTTATAATAAAACGAAAATGTGTTGGCAACGCATATCGCAGCGCCGCAGTGGGCGACAACTTGTTCTCGTGACGTCATTCGTACCAACATAACTCTACGCCACTCAACAGCATCTTTACCAAATAATCAACATTAAAAGTATCTTTGTCCATGCCAAAAATATATTCGTATCCAGCAAATAAACTATTGTTTTGACTAATGGATGTACATTCTTAATACATGGTGGGTCCTCCTTTTCTCTTTATCATCTCACATAACCTTCTTGGCATTGATCTCACAAGATTTTCTGTAGTTTCTTTGTAATTTTTTTCCATTTCTCCATTAAATACATCTTAAGATCATTCTTGTTTGAGATCTTGTGTTTTTGTAAACTTTCCTCAACAATGTGCCACACATGCTCAATTACATTGACATTAGGTGATAGTGGAGACATTTACATCCATCTTGGTGTTTATATAACAACCAGAGCTTCATGTTCAGGGCCGTGTGTTTGGTGTAATTGTGTTATGTGAAGATGTAGCCATCTCTAAAACCCATATTGGTCATACTTTGTGGAAGATGTGACTTCATATGTTAATATACAGTCTGTGGTCCATGTTGCCATCAGTAAAACACAGATCACCAACACCATTTGCACCCCCATACAAGCACACATCCTCGACCATGTTTAACGGTGGCTGTGACATTTTTGATTTGCAGTTCACAATTTCGCTGCCACCATATCATTACTCTTCCTTTCGATGCAGATATAATACATTTACTTTCATTGGTTAAAATTACATTTTTCAGAAGTCATAATCACCATTTATGTGAGTTTTGGCATATGCCAGTCTCTTGCTTCTGTTAACCTTGGTTATATATGGTTTTCTACGGGCTATGCGTTGTTGTATTCAGCCTCATGAAGGATGTTTCCTATTGCCAGTGGATGTACCCATATTGCCATATCCCATTACGCTTCTGCAGCAAACTTTGTAGCACTCAGTTTAGGATCTTTTTTCACTATGTGACGTTTTTAAGCTTGAGTCATGACTGAAGGCTGACCTTTTCTTGGTTTGTTTTTACCACAGAAACTGTGGTAAGGAATCGATTCACAGAAATCATGAGGTTAGTGAGAGTTGACATAAAAGCAACCCGCAGACAGCATTTGAAGATAAGTTTGCTCTTTCTTCAGAAATATGCAATCCCCTCATACAGAACTGCATTACTTGTTTCCATCCAGGACCAGATCTTACTCTATATGAACAACTGTTTCCACCTAAATGCTAATTTCCATTTTTACAGTATATTGCAAGTAAATCTGACAAATTTGGCATAAAGTTTCAGCTTGCTGTAGATGTAGAAAGCAAGTATGTGTGCAATGTTCTTCCTTACACAGGTACAGATGGAGCACGACCTGCTGATGAATCAGTTGGTGAAAGTGTGGTTCTGTGCTTGCTAGCTCCTTTTACAGGGAAAGCTCTCAAGGTTACTACAGACAGTTTCTTTACAGCATCAAAACTTGCAGATAAGCTGAAAACTAAATCAACTAATTTAGTTGGAACTGTGAATCATGCAAGGCGAGATGTGCCTCCATTAGTGAAAGATGGGCGATAACCTCATCAAAGTACAGTTTTACTACAGAAAGCTGGCTCTAATACAACATTGACAGTTTACCGGTATAAACCTAGAAAAAATGTAATAATCCTTAGTACCATACATCCTACAGTGGACATTGCCAACATTGAGAAGAAAACTCCAAAGACCTTAATCTTTTACAACTCAATTAAATTTGGTATTGATGTATTTGACCAGGTGTCAAGGCTCTACTCACTAAGGTAGTAGTTCTTGGAGGTGGCAAGTACAGGTATGGTACAGTATATTTGATCTAGCTGCAATAAATGTGTGGATCTTGTAAAGTCCCACAAACATGAGTTAGGTGCAAAGTTGCTATTTGTGCAGGAAACAAAACTCATGATGTGTGTATGGGATGCAACAAACCTGTATGTGGAAAGTGCAAGCAATAACAGTAGTGTGGTAAACATTCTCCCTGAATAATTGTAAGCATACAGCTAATTTGCCAGAAATGTTTTCTTGTGGTCTTTGCTGCATTAAATCTGTGTTCGTTTTCAGAAATTTGTCACAACTTACTTTTTAATGGCTGCATAGTTTTCCAATGTAATGCACATGATTAACAGAGTAACTTCACTTATAAGTGAAGTTTGAGTGTAAATATAGTGACTCATAAATCAAACTCAAAAATGAAGAATACTTCACTGTTAATAATGCTTCTGCTTTTAATATTTATAGAGTTTGTTACTAATTCTTACATATAAATAAACATTTAACAATATAAAATGTGTATTATTAGTTCTAAACCTGATACTTAGCACAAAACAATTAATCTACTAGTAATTCCAAAAATGGTGGTGCGGGTCAAAATGCCCATCAGTCCTTACAGGTAGTCAGATTAGGTCAGTCCTTCCTAGTGTTAAGTTTTCACTTTGTAGCATTTCATTCACGTCCTGAAGAAACATTAAAACCTGAATTCCTTGCTTCAATTTTCTCAGTTTTGATGCAAAGACACTTTCCTATTTCTCTGGTATGTCTGATAACAGCTATTTACATATATCTGTAGGGAGGAAGATAAAAGCATTCCTTTTCCTTCCAAACATGGGATATGTAGCTGGGATACTAAAGTAGGTCTTAATAAACAGTAATTTACTTTTCATTCATTTATTATCTGCTTAAAAGAATACAAAACATATTCAAAGCATCAAGTTAAATATGTGCAACCAGAAAATCACATAGTTTAATATCTACATAAACAAGTTCTAAAATAACCTAATTACAATAATAAATGATAAACTATACACTATTACACTTATATTATACAAATACTATTTATTTAGTCAATATTGTATAAGATATCGAAATTTAACTGTATTGGAACACCACAGTGAAGCGAAATAATTATTAAATTATAGACGAGTCGTATTTATTACACATTAGCTTCACTTACATACCTATATTGAGGATATGTTTCGCAAACCATCGTTCGCATCATTGGCTCTTATGCGACTAAAGCTTGATCAATTGGTGTGGGTAGTTCTGGAGTTGCTGCTGCCATCTGTTGATTTTGTGATGAATTTAAATATGGAGCTCTCTTCTGGCAGGATTTCAAAGTTCATTAGTTGGTTTTTATGTTTTTCTATGTATATTCTCTCCCATATAACGAGTTCACTATGTTTTTGTACGTATTTTAGTAATTTCGTGCTATCTTCAATTTCATGATTTTCAGACCAGAAATGAGCTGCTATTGCGGACTTATCAATATTTTTGTATCTTAAGTGCCTAAAATCTTTCTAGTGCCTATGTTTCTTTTTGTCCTCCCAATGTAAATTTTTTCACAGTCTTTACACTTAATCTTGTAAATGCCTGACTTTTCTTCTGGTTTTATCTTATCAGTATTATTACTGTTAAGTAGATTTTTAATGCTGTAATTGTTTTTTGGTGCCAATGTTATATTGTATTTCTTGAATATTTTTTGGAACTTTTTTGTGGCCCAGGGGTGGTAAGTAAATTTAACAAATCTAATATCTTGTTTTATTAGTGAAAGAGCTGTGATCTGTTTTAATCTCTTTTGAAGTTTGAATGGTTTTAGTTTTTTATCTACAAGGTGTTTTCCATATCCATTTTTAATTGCAGTTTTTCAGATTTGATGGTATTCTTTTTGATATTCTTGCTGGCTGAGGGGTAGATTTACTAATCTGTGTGTGAGACTGTTGATGGTGGCATGTTTGTGTGGAATTGGGTTGAAACTATTTGCTTTGATGTAATTATCTGTGTGTGTTGCTTTTCTATGAATAACAAATTCTAGTTTTTCATTGCTTTTTGTAATTTTAAGGTCCAAAAAAGGTACAGTACAATCCTCTTCAGTTTCTACTGTGAATTGTATGTTGGGTTCTTGAAGGTTGAGTAGTTTCAAAGCATCATCTATTTGTTTGTAGTGTACTATTGCAAAGATGTCATGGGCTGATAAAGGGAACAAAATAGTAATATTAGACGCAGATACATACAAGGAAAAAATGTTAGATGTACTACAACAAAAAGAATTCAAAGAAATATATTAAAATCCACTCAACCAATGCATAAAAGATGTACAAAAATCCATCAATAATAGTAAAATTTTAACAACTGCAGAACAAAAAACTATGAAACCGGACAACCCTACCCTTGCAAGATTATATGGATTGCCTAAAATACACAAACCCAACATACCCATGAGACCCATTGTAAATAATGTCAACACCCCTACTTACCTTCTGGCAAAATGGCTGTCCAAAAAATTTCAGTCCTTTCCACAATTAAATACTCTATGAGCATAAAAAACTCTTTAAACCTGGTAGAAAAAATTCAAAATCTTAAACTAAACCCTCAAGACACTTTAGTATCCTTTGATGTCCGCTCCCTCTTCCCTAGCATCCCAACAGACAAACTTTTGATTCAACTTAAGAAATGGCTAACTTCTATTAACCTAGATGCCAATACAATAGAAGAATATTCGGCAATGACTGAAATATGTATACACCAAAATTATTCTGTTTTCAATGGAAAGTATTATAAACAAATTTCTGGACTGGCTATGGGAAGCCTGATATCACCATTTTTGGCCAATATATACATGAGCTTTTACGAAACACATATAACTAAAGCCTTCCTTCATATTTTTAAAACATGGTACAGATACGAAGACAACATCTTTGCAATAGTACACTACAAACAAATAGATGATGCTTTGAAACTACTCAACCTTCAAGAAACCAGCATACAATTCACAGTAGAAACTGAAGAGGACTGTACTCTACCTTTTTTGGACCTTAAAATCACAAAAGACAATGAAAAACCACAATTTGGTATTCATAGAAAAGCAACACACACAGATAATTAGATCAAAGTAAATAGTTTCAAGCCAATTCCACACAAAATGCCACCATCAACAGACTCTCACACAGATTAGTAAATCTACCCCTCAATGGCAGCAGCACCTCCAGAACTACCCACACCAATGGATCAAGCTTTAGTCGCATAAGAGCCGACAATGCGAACGATGGTTCACGAAACATGTCCTCAATATAGGTATGTAAGTGAAGCTGATGTGTAATAAATACGACTTATCTATAATTTAATAATTATCTAAGATGTTCGTCAATTGAATAATAGCAACCTTCTATACAATATTTCTTTAATTTTTTCTTGAATATTTTAAGATTATGAATATTTTTCAGATAGGTAGGGAGTTTATCATACAGTTCATGAGCTGCAGCATAATCTGTGTGACTGTGTGACTCTGGAAACTCTTCTCATTGTAAGCATTTACTGCAACAGGGCTGCTTCATTTTATGCATCATGTCAAACACCTTTTTCATTGTAATATACAACTGCTTAATCTTGCAGGGATTGGTTCCAAGGATAGAAGAGTATCTTGCATCACATTAGTAAATAATTTCACTCTTGATGGTGCCTTCACAAACACTTTCTTCATAGAGGAAATTAAGGCATTTACTTCTGGAAAAATCGCTTGAATTTTCTCCTCCAACCATCTTGTATCTCAAATACGAGAGCCCCCAGTGATTTACTGCAAAAATATATATATGAGTCAATTGGAGAATTTAATGTCAGGACGGCATATTGGCCATGGTAGCTCAATGGGTGGGAGTGACTAGACGGAGGCAGAGAGAGCCGTGGTTCAAATCGCGGCCATGTCCTTGAATTTCTCAAGTTGACGGCCATGACTAATTCCCACCAATTAACTTAAATAATCCTCTGTTATTTCTTGTCAACTAAACCAAAAACTACAGGCACATGTAAGCCAACTTTTTAAAAGAATAAAATTGTGACAGTCATAACAGTCATTACCATTTATGTATATAAAGTAATTATATTGACCCTAAACAAATTCTTATTAAAAATACTGATATTCAGTTACACAACACTAGGGGAAATATGAATTATCATAGAACACACATAAATAAGACCTCAACAATTAAGGATCTGAGCATAATGGGAACAATACTATATAATACCCTACCAAAAAGCATAAAAGATCATTTGGGAAAAAAACTCTTTTACTAAACTAAACAGCTAAAAAAATATGTAATTGAAGGTGCCAGTACAGACTAGAAGAGCTATTAAACTAAAACAAATTGTAAATAGACTAGAAGGTGGTGTCACATATTTTATTAATTTTTTAATTATTAATATTTTGTATTTTAACCCTTTCACCGATATGGATGTCATATGACGTCCAAGTTAAAATGCCCCAAACTGATATGGACGTGTATATACGTCCTGCGCATACATGCATTTAATGCCCATTTAACACGAATTATTTTAATCTTGCTATTTTACAATAAATTTAAATTAGTTCTATAAGGGATGTAAACATACCCTTAAAGGTTTCTTTTTAAATTGTACACCTCCAAACCTGGATAAACACCCAAGGGCACATCTGCAGATTCACACCAAATAATATTGGTTTCCTTGCGACCTTTTTCGCAACACACTACACATTTTCGAAATGGTTACTACTTTTTTGGTTGTGGGTGGTATCCTTTTAGGAAAGTGTTTTCTCTCAACTATGAGGGCTGATTCTTACCCCCCCCCCCCAGTATAATGAGGCCTCTGAGTATTATAGTACTCAGTTAGGTTAGGAGCTCCTTATAAGTGCAAGTACAGGTAGATGAATGTCTTCCATGAATTTACAGCTCTGAAAATTACTAAACAATTGTGCATGGTTACATCCAGTGGTATAAAAATACTTTACCATTTAACTGTTTTCCGTAAAGAGGGATAACTAGTAATAGCTGATCCGCATCATCCTTATTTCCCCCAAACAATGGAGTAGCTAACATGACATGTAGACCAGTACACGTCACTGCTACAACATCCTTAACATCTCCTTCATAATCGCACAACAAATATTCCAGATTTTCTACAGTAATATCAGAAGCCTGGATACATCATACGCAAGGTAATTCATTTGCTACATTACAGGGATAAGCCAAGGTTAACATTGAAATTTAACAATTTCAAATGTGTCATTCATTTAGCTCATGATAGCTATAAGAAATCACTCTGAATACAGAGAGATTATAAAAAACTAAAATACTGAGCAAAAACAGCTGCATAAGCTACCAGAAACCTGGTTAAGAAACACTGTAATAACAAGATGCTGACAGAGAGTTTTCTTTCCAGTGTAACGCAACATATACTCATATGATTATCGCTTGGTATAGCATAAATAAACTAAACTTGTACCGGAGAAGTCGCTTGCGTAGTTATACATGCATACATACATACATACATACATACATACATTGGCTCGTATACACACAAAACAAAATGATTCAAATATTAGGCGCGTTTGGCGCAAAGAATGGCTTTTGCTACAGTGAAACAAAGTAGTGAAATATAGAATAAAAAGAAGTATTTCAGAAAGTGGAGTGCCATTGTTACTAAAATTAGGCAAGTGAGTCAACCTTGTATATACCTTTCTCCACTTACAATTTTTTTATGAAGACTAGTTTCTGGGTACTTCTCCCCTATCGTCAGTTCTGTGGTTGACTGATGATGTGTCCGGTGTCTGCATCTGGCTTGGTGTCGTGCTGCCATCTAATGTCCTGGTAAGTTTGATGACGCCATCTACCGCAGTAATTTCAAAATTCATCAAGAGGTCCTGTTTTTTCGTAATAAATATGTTTTCCCAAATCTGTAGTTCCAGAGGTTTCTTTGCCTGTTTGATCAGTTCTATTTCTTGTTTTATGTTGTGATTCTCAGACCAAAAGTGATGTGCTACGGCCGACTTGTCCATTTGTTTGAATTTAATATTTCTGAAGTGTTCTTTCATTCTTGTTCCTAGATTCCTTTTGGTCTTACCAATGTATATCTTGTCACAATCCTGGCAACACTGGCAACTTAAGGGACATTACTACGTTAAAAAAACTAGAAAACCCAAACACCAGATATGGAAAATTTACATTTCATCCAAAATACTTCAAAAAAATTTGAAAAGATATTTAAGAGCTTCAACATAAAATTTGCCCCTCAAAACAAACACAACATCCGCAACTTACTAAACCACCCTCTAAAAAATAGCACACCGAAAACTCAATTATCAGGCATTTACCAAATGAGTTGCCAGGATTGTGACAAGATATACATTGGTAAGACCAAAAGGAATCTAGGAACAAGAATGAAAGAACACTTCAGAAATATTAAATTCAAACAAATGGACAAGTCGGCCATAGCACATCACTTTTGGTCTGAGAATCACAACATAAAACAAGAAATAGAACTGATCAAACAGGCAAAGAAACCTCTGGAACTACAGATTTGGGAAAACATATTTATTACGAAAAAACAGGACCTCTTGATGAATTTTGCAATTCCCGCGGTAGATGACGCCATCAAACTTACCAGGACATTAGATGGCAGCACGACACCAAGCCAGATGCAGACACCGGACGCATCAGTCAAAATGTAGTCCCTACTTTATTGTTACTGTAGATTTATACTGCCTTTAATGAGTTTTAAACCAGTTTTTGTTTCCTTTAAATAACTTAATAAATACGGAAGATACGGAATTGTATTTATGATGCATTTTTACAGCATTTAACAGTTTAAATGTCTTGTTCTGTTTATTGGGTATCCGTTCCGGCCCCTGAAGGGTTTAAATGGCCATCAGCAAAGCGGTTAATGTAGTAGCTTTTGACAATGTTCCAGGCTTGTGACACAAGTTACATGGGCAACAAAGGAATTAAATTGTATTACCGGAATAGAATTATTTCATTGAAAATTAGTAAAGATAAGGGGTGTAAGTTGAAGTCTTGTTTTTTTGTGTGGAACAAATTTAAAAAAAGGTTTGTTAACGTGAAACAAATTCTGTGGCACTACAGGCCATACATAATTTTGCTTCCATTTGAAAATACTTTTTTCTTCTCTCGTTATAGGACACCGTACTGTTCATTTATGGTCCTCTACCCCTTATGCTATTTTAGGCATTGGGTGAGGGAGGCACAACTTTGGATCAGAAAGAGAAATCCAGGGATGAGTGATCAGACTGGTCCCCGGAATGAGAGTGGGGGAAGTAGATGAACGAAATGAGGGCAAAGTGGATGAAAGTAAAGAATTTGGTGAATGATGGCAGTGAAAATGCACCCCAGCGCGTTGAATGGCATATTTTTATATAAGGAAACACTCATTGTTGATAGTTATGTTCTCATTTTCTGCGACCTTTTGTGGATTTAGAAATATGACAGTTAACAGACCTACACAAACAGAGGAATAAAAGTGAAATTTTCTCATTTTCTCTCTCTCTCTTTAAATATTGGGGGGGGGGGGAGTATACAGATCATTTCTGAAAAAGTACAATATATGTATAAATATGCACTAATACACCCTTAAATATTCATTTATATGCACTATAAAACTTCCATAATAAACTCCTTACAATATGATATAAATACGTCAATGTATTGATATCCTTGATACAGATATGTCAAGGAATACAACATTGCAAGTATGCAAAAATCCGAGCTCCAGTTATGATTCATTGTGTGACTTTCAAAGAGCTCAGGATAGGAAAGGATTTTATAAACAAACACTCGCTTCCAGAAGAGGTCCTTCTGGCAATTAAACCAGTATTTAGGAAACTTTCTCAAGGTGAATTACTGCACAGTGCTTGCAGTCACACCCAAAACCCAAATAAAAGACTTCATCACCTAATATGGGAAAAAATTCCAAGAACTGTGCATGTTGGGCCAAAAACTTCAAAAATCAGTGTATATGATAGTCTTATTTGTAATAATGATGGGTGCAAGGATAATCTTAAAGTAATGGCAAGAATGGGTATGTAGGTAGCTTTTTTTTAAAAAAAAAAAAAAGGAAGTACAGCTCAGTTACTTGAAATTAAAGCTAGAAGTAAAAAAAAGGAAAAGAAAAGATGAGGTAAATCTAACTGAGCAAGAATACAGAGGAGGCATGTTCTGAGAGTATGTATAATGTAAAAAGAATGGTACTTAATCTTTGATTGTGATCTCCTTAAACTTTGATTTCCTTACTTTAGGTACATGTATCTCAAAAACTATAAAAGATATTGATACAAAATTTTTAGCGTTTATGTGTTAAAGTTCCTTGATAATTAATCAACTTTAAAGAGAGTCGATTAAAGACACTAAACAACACTTTAGTGTCTTTAATCGACTCTCTTTAAAGTTAATTTATCATAACACTGTTTTCAACACTTCCAAGAAAGGAATTCCTTGATAATGTTTAGTTTTTTGTATATTTTAATAGTGGTAAAAGCTAGGCTATTCTGGATAAAAATAATCTCCCACTGCCTTAACATTGGAGGTTTTCCCTTAACCTAAAGATGAATGTCGGGTAACTCTATGTACCCTGTACTCATTTGAATATAATTTCATTCATTGTCCAATCACAGAGTTTGTTATCTTAGTTTATTTAATTCTTAGTAATCAGACTTGGAATTGGTAAATCATCTTTACCATTAAAAATTCTATTTTAATGTGATTCCAACAGTACTGCCATTAACTTTTAAAATTATTGATATTGACATTTTTACCCTGTTTCAATTTCTTAATTAAAAAATGTGTGAGCAACAAAAGTTAGATATGCAAAAATAGACTAGATACACATGATAATATATACTTTTTGTAAGTGAATAAGGTTAGCACTGAGGAGAAGATTCCATACTTGGTGACTGAAAATGAAGTGTAATGTGAATAAAAGTTACTAATATTAATGAGAGTACCATTGTGGCAGGATGGAGATGCTACCACATGAGAATCCTCACCAAGCCTAATCACTACATGACAGAGCATCAAGGCGTATTAACCTTCAGTGACACAGCGCTGTATTCGTTCATTATCTTGTTTATACAAGAGTGAATTATTAGGAACTTGATGCACAGTAAGTGACAAAACACAAATATGTCTGATATGGAAGGTTAGCCAATTATTATATTTTCAAATTTAAATTACCATTGCAGCTTCCAATTTTGTCACTTGACACAAAGGGATTTTATAGTTCCCTTTTTTTCTGATTTTCACAATATTTCAATATGTTAAATATGATTCTATTTCACAAACTAATCGTTTGCGTCCTCAGTCCACAGATAAACTCTGTTTTCAAGGATAATGGTTACCATGCCTTTCTTATGTCTTTTTAGTATTACCAACATCTGAAAATGAAACAAACCTAAAAGTAGAATCAACTGTTGGTATTTCGAAATTCATTACGCGATGTTTATTTTTCAAAATAAATTGTTTTTCCCACACCATTAAATCTATCGAACCGTTTAATTGTTTTAATAATTTCACTTCAGGATTTATTTCATGGTTAAATGACAAAAAATGATCTACGGCCGATTTATCTGTTTGTTTATACCTAATGTTACGAAAATGTTCTTTTGAAAAGTATCAACAACAATTTGTTAAGATAAGTGAAGCCTAAGTGGCAAATATTTTTATTTGTGTAATAAGTAACAAGCACTTTATTTTCTGCTGCCAAATACGGAAACTTGTCAATCACTGAACTGCTACTTTTTTACAATAACCTAACATGTTTTAATAAAAAATATGGGAAAAGTTTCAGTTAAACTGCAGAATAATGGTGTCGTCTGGGATTCATCTGCTATGGTAAGGAATGGCATAATGGAAACAAGCTGTTACCAACTGCACAGTTCTGAAATATGCCAAGACAGCGAAATGTTTCCAACACATTATTAATTGCATAATGATGCACAAATCTATTTTTCTCTTAAAATATGGCTGATTATAAGCTTATTAACCTCCATATACAAATATAACAATTTGTAACTTAAAACTTCACTTTAAGAATTATCATATCTTATAAGATAAGAGAAGTTTTAAGTTACAAATTGTTATATTTGTATATATTTGTTTTCTTCACTGTTAACAGCTTCATATTTTATGTATTTATTAACCTCCATTCGTTGTTATTCTTTATGCTGCTCTTCTGCAATTAAATTTGGTTTAATACAAATTAGGGAAAAATTTTTATACTTAACCAAAATGGGTGAGAAGGGTATATGGTTTATATGTAGCAAGCTACTAATAAATATGTGCTCTTTACATAGAAAATGAAGCTAGTTACAGTGAAGCAATAAATATTACACAAATTGTGCTGTTCTTCTATATTTCAATTCTCATCCAAAACATAACACAACAGTAAGTCAATTTGCACTTTCACAGGCATCAATCCAATCATTATATACATCTATTGGCTCGGATAAAAGGTTTATATTTGTTTGAAAGGCCTCCAGACACACTCTGCATGTTATTATTGCTGTATTTCGTGCTCTATCCCTGTAAGAAAAGCATACATTACATTACACTTCAGTAATGTCTAGTGACACTGGTATTTGCAATTTTTAATCATAATTTTGCATTAGTGAAAATGATTTATTCTTACAATAAAAAAATAGGTCTTTAATTGAGCTGCCACACAAATTACACTACCCAGTATTTTGAAACTTTTTTTGCAGCAAGGGATGTGACATGTGATCTTAACTAATTTTGGGTCGCTGAACACGAATCCGTTATTCATTTCTACGTATCACATCAGATTTTCTTGCAATGGGTTCTCCAAAATAAGAGATATAGAAGTAAAAAGTACTGAATGAATTAAAGTAGGTTTGGGAAATATCAAAGAGAAAATATAGTGATATTCTGTAAACAGTAAACAACATGTCTATTCCACAATTTTTTCTGAGGGGATCCAAATAAACACAAATTTCATCTATATAAGTGCTAGTACCTAGGATCGAACCCGAAACTCATGATTCATGTATTGCTGAAATGCACAGTTTCATGATATCTGTGCTCCAGCAATTAAATGTGACCAAAGAATTCACAAAGAAGGCAATGTATACGTGAAACACCATAAGATTTTATTCCAGAACAAAATTATAATCACCTTTAATGCAAACAGTTCTAGATATCCCCTTTGAATGACGGCTTGCTTGCCCAGCATCTGGCCGCTGCATATTTGCCATCTCATTTCAAACACCAACATTGGTGGATCACCCGTCTCCTGGTATCTTTTTCTGCCTCCTTGATGTCTTGCTGAGACCTCTTCACTAACAGCTGCAAGGCTTCCAGGAAACTGATCAAGATGAGAATGAAGGAAGTGCAGTTTCATGCTCATTCTACACCTACACTCCTTCATGTGATCCAACATTGTTTTCACTATTTCGTACTACTGTTCTCTCTTCACATTTCCTAGTAGGAACTTCATCATGATGTCTGTCATTGAAGTTCATGCAACAATTTCCATGGCATACATCAGTGTGTCTCAGAGTGTGCTTGGGGTCCGCCAGGGTATGTCAGGGGGTTTGCAAGGGTGTCCCTTAAGTCAAGTTATAATGTTGAATTAAAACTATAGAAAAGTAGAATTTCATTTACTGAGTCACTTATCTGCTTGGTGCCGAACTACATAGTTTTACTTTAAAAAATGTATGCAGCTATGTCCTAACGATGTAACGCAGCTGAGAGGTGCATTCAACGTAACAGTTGGGAGTGTATAGTGTAGTGTTATAATAGCAGCGACGTAACCGTACGAACATGAACGGTTAGCTGCGGTGTGGGTGAAGCCAGCTAAGCTTGCGCACACAGGTCTGATTCAGCACTGTCACTGGCTACATGCACGCACAACAACAAACCAGTTGTTCTGGCTGATTTGAAGCCAGTGATAGTGTTTGATTGGCCTGACAGTTTGTAATTGTGAGTCGTGAGAATTTATTCGCGTCGTTCAACATGAATATTTGGTTACAGACTGGATCAATTAAACATAAGCCTACAATAACTGGCAATCAAGAGGCAAGTTGTAGTAGTGAGCCTACTAGTTTAACTAGTTGCTGTTCTGCCAATCTGCGAAAAGTAAAATGGCGAAAATACAGCAAAGAACATTTAGGTTTCAGATTTGTTCTAGCTGAAACTGAAGATTAACCAAAATCTCAATGTGTTTTGTGTTATGTTGTACTGTCCAATGACGATTTGAAGCCAGTGATGATAGTGTTTGATTGTCCTGACAGTTTGTAATTGTGAGTTGTGAGAATTTATTCGCGTCGTTTAACATGAATATTTGGTTACGGACTGGATCAATTAAACATAAGCCTAGTAGTAGTATGGTTTAACGCCCACTTTTACTACATACGGCACCGCAGGCGATGACACTGATGATATATGAGATGAAGATGGAGCACCGGTGGAATGAGATGGCGGGGAAAACCGGAGATCCCAGAGAAAACCTGCTCCAGCACCGTGTTGTCCACCACAAATCTCACTTTGTGGTCGCCTGGGATCGAACCCGGGCTGCCTTGGTGAGAGCCAAGCGGTCTAACCACTGAGCCACGGCGCGGCCTAAACATAAGCCTACAATAACTGGCAATCAAGAGGCAAGTTGTAGTAATGAGCCTACTAGTTTAACTAGTTGCTGTTCTGCCAATCTGCGAAAAGTAAAATGGTGAAAATACAGTAAAGAACATTTAGGTTTCAGATTTGTTCAAGCTGAAACTGAAGATGAACCAAAACCTCAATGTGTTTTGTGTTATGTTGTACTGTCCAATGACACAATGAAGCCTGCTAAGCTGTGAAGACATTTAGAGATGAAACATTCGGATTGCATTGGTAAGACACTTGATTACTTTAAAATAAAAAGTAAAGAAATGAAAATGAGTAAATCTAGAATAGAAGAAAAAGTCTACTGGAACCAGTAGTGAAAAAGCTACACTAGCTTCCTATGAAGTAGGAACACAAGAAAGAGTTTGTTGAAGACCTATTGTTTTGTAGGGAAGTTCTTGCATAACACTGCTGAGGATAGAGCTGGTATTGTTTTCCGGGCTGTTGTGCCGTGGTCTGCTGGAGAGTCAACAGCACTCAGTACAGCTCCACTCCAACCTGCAGTTTGGCTCCGTTATGTCGATGACACTTTCGTCATATGGCCACACGGGGAAGAAGCTCTTCAAGAATTTTTTGAACACCTCAACAGCATTCATCCCCGCATTCAGTTCACAATGGAAAAAGAAAAAGACCAACAACTCGCTTTCCTGGACGTCTTAGTCAGCAGGAAAGCCAACAGCACTCTGGGACACACGGTCTACCGCAAACCCACACATACGGACCGTTATCTGCACAATTGTTCTAACCATCACCCTAGACAGAAACGTAGCTTGATCAAGACACTCGCAACCCGTGCTTCTCGCATTTGTGAACCACACCTTCTACAGCAAGAACTCCATCACCTTGAACAGTCGCTACAACTAAACGGTTATTCAATCCAGGAAATCAGAAGAGCTTTCCGACCTGCCAGACCATCAACTTCTACCAAAAACAAGGAACAAACTAAGGGCAAAGTTTTCTTGCCTTACATAAAAAATGTCACAGATCGGATTGACCACTTATCACGACGTCATAACATTGCGACCATCTTTAGGCCTACTAACAAAATTCAAAATTTATTACGTTCAACAAAAGATCAACGTGAACCTCTATCATCAGCTGGAGTATACCGCATCCCTTGCTCGTGTGGGAAGGTATATATCGGAACTACAAAACGCAGTGTCAAGACTAGACTCAAAGAGCACATCAGAAGCTGCCGTCTTGGGCAGACAGATAGATCTGCCGTTGCTCAGCACGCCATAGAAGAGGAAGGAGAACATAGAATTAGTTTTAATGACACTAACATCATTTCCACGACAACACATTACTATGCCCGCCTTCAGCGGGAAGCTATAGAAATTTTCAAACATCCCAACAACTTCAACAAGAAAGAAGAGCTACTTAAACTCAACAGCAACTGGCATCCAGGCTATAGAAATTTTCAAACATCCCAACAACTTCAACAAGAAAGAAGAGCTACTTAAACTCAACAGCAACTGGCATCCAGTAATCCTGGACAGAAATAGTCATCTAACTACAAAAAACAGAGCGAGCCAATCAGAAGAGAGTAGCACATTAGCCACACCCAGTCCACCACTAGCCACGCACCCACCGACCCAATCAGAGAGGAGTGATCATAGCATAAATACCGCAGTAACTACAGTCATCGGATCAAACGCAGTGATACCTTCACCCAGAAGACTTCGACCGCGCTACCACTGAAGATGTCCATCGCAGTCATGGACGAAACGTCTGGAACTTTATTCTCCAGCAGACCACGGCACAACAGCCCGGAAAACAATACCAGCTCTATTGACTCCGGCCGTGAAAGCCTTCGTTCTCTTATAACTGCTGAGGATGTCTTTAAGATACTTAATGGATTTATTTCAGAGCAAGAGTGAAAAGTTTGTGCAGGTGTAAGCACCAACAGAGACGAAGTGATGTCTGGACACAACACTGGGTTGAAAGCTCAATTTCAAGCTGTCAACCCTGAGATTAAATGGACTCATTGCTCGATACATAGAGATGCGTTGGCTGTAAAAAAATTTTTTCCAGATTTGAAGGAAACATTAGAACAGTTGGTTAAAATTGTGAACTACATTAAAGCCTGTCATCTTAACTCATGGATGTTCAAGAAACTATGTTAAGAAATGGGAAGCGAACATAAACAACTGTTCTTGCACTCAGACGTTCGCTAGCTCTCATGGAAATGTTCTTTCGCAATTTTTTGATTACGTGATGAAGTGAAGCTATTTTTTGAAGACAGCAAGCACGGAAAGTTTCCCCTCTGCGAACAACTGTTTGACTTTGAATAGTTGTGCAAAGTGGCATATCTAGTTAGTATCTTCTCACGTTAAATGAACTAAACCGAAAATTGCAAGGACCAAAACCAGATGTTTTCACAGTTCATGAGAAAATTGAAGCAATGATAGGAAAACTTCAAGTGTGGAAAGGTGTAGAAAAGAAATCCTTAGGCTCCTTTCCTATTTTGGAACAATTTCTGACTTCATCAGAAGAAACTTTGCCTAAAAATATTGAAGAAGCCTGAATGGCTTATCAAAAACTTTGAGGAAGTACTTTCCAGCACTGGCAGATGATCAGAATGAGTGGATAAAGTATCCTTTCCAGGAAAAAGACATAGGCAGCATTGATAGTCTTTCGGAAAAACAGGACCAAATAATAGAGTTAATTAACAGCAAAGGATGGAAGGTTGTATACCAGGAAAATTAACTTGCAAAATTTTGGTTTCTGGCACTGAGTGAATTTATGAACTTGCTACCAGAGCACTTAAGTATTTGTGCCCTTCCCTACCACCTATCTGTGCGAGCAAACATTTTTATTGTTGTGCAACATCAGGCCATTGAAGAGAAACAGACTTGCCAATGTAGAAACTAACTTATGAGTAAAAATCACCAACATTAAGTCCAACATAACTGAGCTTATTCAATCAAAAAAACAGTTGCATTGTTCACATTAATACATTCCAATGAACATAGTCCCAAGCTTTTCCCACATAAACTGATTTTTTTAGTAACCCAATACTAACTTTGTTGAAATTGTCAAATGGTGGATTCAGAACATTATGAATAACTTTTTTTTATGTGTATAAAATGGTTTCTTTACATGGAAAATAAATTCATTTTATAACATGTGCCTAATGTTTTTAATCCTTGAGTAATCCAAAGAGTGCAATATTTCAAATTTTTACTGATGTAAAGCTAAAGTTAAATAAAAACCTAGTTATACATTTTATACACAAGTTAATTTTATTTAGTTTAACTTCAATTTTTAAATTTATTATTAATTAAATTTAAAACTAAATATGCAAGAAAATATCTTAAATTATACATACAGTAATTATTTACATTCCAGTTATAAAATTCAACCAGAAGTTGACTCGTTCATATAAATTGAGTTGCCAACTATGGGGTTCTGCAAACAAGTTGTTAGATGATAAGGGCGTCCTTGAGGCAGAAGAGTTTGAGAAACACTGGCATACATCATCTGTTTAAAGTTTGGGTCTTTCAGCAGCTTTCTAATTTATGGCCTATCAAAAATGCCTTCCTTGACTTTTGCATCTGTTTAGTGAAAACAGGGGCTGCTTATCTCTAGCTCTGCTATTCCGTCCACATAAAAGGCAAGGAATTTAGTGCAGCCTGCTTTTAGTCCTAATAGAATACTACACACCTTCAATAATATTAGACACATCCCACCTGGGCTCATATTTCATTTTCTTCAAAACAGTTTGCATTGTAGTATAATTTTCCTTTTGTGAAATGCAATGTCCCACAGGTATCAAAGCTAGAAAGTTTCCATTATGGAGTAGTACAGCCTTCAATTTCTTTTTAGAGGAATCTACAGTCCCCAATCTTCCAATTGCTAATCATTTCCCAGCTGTTGTCCTGGAATATCACAGCAGTGGGTCAGATCATCTTCCTTCCTGAAATTTGTACTTCCTGAACTCCTTATATGTCTGTACCAAGGTAAGGTAGTTCTAGGGGCAAGAAGATTTTTCTGTTTCAATTATGAACTTAACAGCTCACTCTTTTCCTTTGTGAAGCCAAGGTCTCGTATCATATTACTCAATTCCAATTGGTTAAACAATTCTGGAGTTGTTTCTATTGTTGGTGAAAGATCCATATCAACTTGCTAGTCAGCAGAATATCAGAAAGCACCAGAATCAGATAAACTGTTAGGAGTGGAAGGTATTGGAATTTCTGGTCCATGAGGAATGGATCTCATTGCTGACTTCAAATTCGGCTACACAATACTGTTCTTGTTTTCCTTATTAAATCCAGCCATATTACACATGCAAAAATAGCAGTCACTGCAGTGGTCCTGAGGTTCACGCCCCTTAACCCTTGCAAATTAGGTACTCAGGTTTCTGAGGGTGATTTCAAATGCATCGAACTACTAGGTTTCTAGTCTTATAATGTTGAGGACGATATCACATGATTGTGAGCCTCTTGCGCTTCAAGGAGCAGTGAATTCTTGGAGAAATTTGCTATTTTAAGAGTGACAGCACAATTTTTTATATTAACAGTGAGTGGTTGTTACTTGATTCACGCCGCATCACAATCATTCTTGTTTTGTGTGAAGTACAGAGGATATTTATTCAAGTATGTTGTTGAATGGTGTTATAAAATGATAGTTTTAATAATCTTTGGAGTCCCAATGCCTAAATTTGTTAAATACATGGGTAAATCTGTTCTTAAAGTCTTAACCTCACAAACGTGAGTGTACATCTGTAATTTTAGCTGCGTGCTTTTTAGGTTAAGGCTGTCATCTCATCAATGTTAGGATGGTAAGACAAAATTATGCTCACAATATGGATGAAATGTTGAGAATACTTGAGGATGATGTGTCTGAACTAGAATTTAGCGACAGTGAAGATGAGTGGAATAATGCAAATACAAATAACATCAGTGAGGAGAGTTCTGAATCAGGGGAAGAGAATGAAAGTGATGAGGAAGAAACTGTTTCTTATTTAGCTTGGACAAAAACTGCTTTTAAATCTAAGGATTTACCAGGCTTTACAACAATTTCAAGGTTAGTATTATATTTTATGCATTCAAAATTATTAATGTAACCTTCCATTTAACCATATTTGATTTCTAATCATAGTGAATTACTTTCAGGAGCCTGGAACTCCAGCTATGTACTCCGAGAAGTACTTCACAGAGGATTTCTATGAAAATGCAGCAGTGTGTACTAGCCGGTACTGTCAACAAGAAGCAAATGTAATGATGCGGCCTCTTCCAACACCTGCAGAAATAATTTTTTTTTATGTTTGTTTGTTTTGAAATTCACTGTATGCTTGGATGCAAATAAATTTCCGCGCCAAAAAATGATCTTGAGTTCTAGGTTTAGGTTTGGTCCAATCACCAGTGCTATGACCAGAGATAAATTCTTCATGCTGAGTGAATCTTCATGTATTGGACCGGTATGCTGTAACCGACAAAATCAATAAACAGGACCAATTGTGGAAAGTACAACCTGTGATAGTTGCTGTTCGGAATAGATGTTTGGCACTCAAAAGAAGTGTTAGCTGCTATAGTATCGACAAGCAGATGATTCTGTTTTCTGGGAAATGCAGCATTAAACAATATGTACCAGGAAAACCAAAGCCAGTTAGTTCGAAGAGTCCTCTGGACTCATGGTGGACTTTAAAGTTTATCAAGGCCCCACAACAAATCTCCCTGAAAAAGTCACTGTAGGACTAGGTCCTTCGGTTGTCCTGCGTTTAATATCAACATTACCTAAAGGAAGCTTTGTTTACTTCGATAGGTACTTTACTATGCTACCATTGATGGACAAATTGCTTGAAGAGAAGGTGGAAGGTACAGGAACTCTTCAGACAAACCGATGAAGAGAGGTGAATATGAGGAAATCACACATGCAGACAAATCTGTCAGTATAGTGAAATGGAAAGACTCTAAATCGGTGCTAATGGTTTCCACTTGCACTGGTGCAGAACCAGTATCTGAAGTAAAATGCTGGGACAAGAAGGAAGCATCCTATACAAATATTACTTGCCCAGCTGTAGTTAGGGAATATAATCAGCAAATGGGAGGTGTTGATACTTTCGACCAGATAATGGAAACTTACAGAACATGGTTCAAAACAAGAAAATGGCCCCTGAAAGTCATTCGTTTTTTTGACTGTGCTCTAGTAAACGCCTGGCAGGTATATTGTCGTGACTGTTTTCAGTTAAGAATGAAACAAAAGGAGGTGATGGATCTCCTTGTGTTCAGATTATCTATTGCCAAGTATCTCATGGGTAGTCCTCAAGGAAAAAGGTCAGCTGAATATTTTGAGCCTGGAGATGCAGAATGAATCGACCAGCAGCAATATCTAGTGTCGATAAACGATTGGATGGGTACCACCACTGTCCTGCAGTGGACAAACTGAAAGCCCCACTGTGCTGCCATTTCAAGGGATGTTCAAGTCGATCAAGAGTGAAGTGCCAGAAGTGCAATGTCTATATGTGTTTAAATACTCTGCTTCACTAAATTTCATACCCAGAATTAAGTACTGTTCATGTATGAAAAACATGTGACGAAGAGCCCTCACAAAAGTGAGTATTTTTATTAGCAGCAGTATGGCCCGAAGACTCACAATTGTGAGGGTATCTTTTTTGTAAAATTGTGGAAAATGTTTTTCAAAGAAAACATATTATGTCTTACGTGCTTCAACAACAATAAAATCAGAAATTTACTGTAAAAATTTACTTAAATTTGTTTTAGGTCTGTAAGGGCTATGCCGAATGGAAGGGCCTTGCGTTTCCCTTGGCCCTATTTCATAGTTTTTTTACTTTTTGTCGTGTTTTACAAATTTTAATGTTCACGTTGTCCTGAATTGTACTTTAAATTCATATAGTATACCCATTTCATCAGTGCAGCTGTTGGCCGCTTCTGACTCTTCATTATGTAGCACATGTAACAGAATGATACTGGCTTTTTCACACACCTTATTCCGTATTTACACCACGGAAATCAGAGCTTCCTGGATTCGACGCAGTAGCCGTCTCAATAGGCTGGCAGTAGCGTCTTAAAAATAACCTAACGCCATTTTCACGGCAAAACAAAATGTAAACGCCACACTCACGACCTGATTGTCACTGGAACTAGGCAGCATTATGAATTTTGCCACTACCACGAACTACAATGCAGCTCTGCATTTCATAGGTACCAATTCTAAAAACATACTGATGTCGGAGAGTTCAATGGAATGGCGTTGGATTGACAAGCACACAAAGCATAACACACCTACACTAACAGCAGCCGATTCGCTGTTATTGCAAACCAGTGCGGGGCCGCATAAACGCATTTTAAGAATTTTAAGTAAATCACGATAGGCATGATACAGGAAAACCAGTTACATTTCGGAAATTAGGAGACCTTATTTGGTCATGATCACTTATCAGATGCTTTGCCGCCAAAATCATGCTGGGTAGTGTGATTTAAACTTACATTTTTACTTCGCATGATTTTTCATGATTGCAAAATGGGCAGTTAAATTGGGTGTCTAGTGGCACAATTGCCTTCCTCCTGGGGGGCGGTTTTCTTTTACTCTTTCGTCGTCCCATCTTTCAAACTGCAAAACATCAAATTAAAAAAATAAAGTATGTAACAGTTCTCACGTGCAAATTCAAAAAAATAAAGTATGTAACAGTTCTCACTTACCTGTTGTGAACACAATATTGCACAAATTCTATGGAATATGGAAATGAAACAAACGATTCACCTGTTTAACACGAGTAGTATATATAGATTTTATCGAGACGCGCTCTGGAACAAATGCCTTGCTTGTGTAACGGACGCCAATTGCTGCGAGCAAATCTGCCACAGAACATCAAACCTTTATAACCATTGCTCCCGTGTTACTCGTTGGCAATGTGGAGCGTTTGCAGCATTAAAATGCGACGGGTCATAAACTAGAATATAAATAAATTGTTTTCCCAAATATTCACGTTCCGGTAGTTACAATTGAACTAGTTTTTATCTTTGCCTAGCCTGATACTAAGGGTGTCCACAGAAGCTTTTTAAAGGCGATGCCTTCCGACTCTTGCATACCAGGACTATGTCCGTTACTGGTAGAGTGTGGGGTATAATTAATAAGGACTGGTTAAGCAGTGGAATAGTTTTATTAGTTTTTTTGTAGTTATGACGTTAAGTCATCGGACAGTGAATGAAATGGGTGAAGTGATGTTCAAATGTGTCCAGGGTCCATGGAGTTTAGAGCTACCCGACATTCGTCCTTTTTTTAAGGATAAGGGAAACCCCCGGAAAAAACTTATCCAGATAACTCACCCTGACCGAGATTGGACCTCGGGACCTCTTGAACGCGAGGCAGACACGCTACCATCTACGTTACCGAGGCAGGCGTTGGCGTCTGCTCTGCCTAGTTGCGACAGCGAATAATCGGCCCAATTTTCTTTGAAGGGAGACTAAACGCTCGCGTTATATGAAGGAAATTTTATCTGAGTTTGTGACCAACTGGGTGAGAAAGAAAAATCCATTGGCTGGTTACAGCAGGATGGTGTTCCTGCACAGGCCGTCAATGGTACAATTGCTTTCCTTGAAATACATTTTCCTGGGATGTAAGACGACAAATTTCCAGATCATATTTTCTGGAATGTGCTCAGCATGAATAACTTGGAAGTATTCTGTTTTCTCATCAGATTCATTAGCAATCTTGTGTGGCCTCCAAGATCTGCAGATCTTACCCCATTAAATTTTTTCCTCTGGGGTTATCTCAAAGATCGGGTTTATTCGAAGTGACCCGAGGCTTTAGAGCAACTGTAGCAGATAATCATGTATGACATGACCACAGTTATACCTGTGATGCTAATAGCTGTGTATGAGCATTTGGTGAAAGGCCCCGCATGGTGGTAGCATGTCTGCCTCACGTTCAAGAGGTCCTGAGTTCGAATCTAGGTCAGGCTGCGTTACCTGGATAAGGTTTTTCAGGGGTTTTCCCTTATCCTGAAAGACGAATGTCGGGTAACTGTAAGCTCTATGGACCCTGGGCCCATTTGAGCATCATTTCACCCATTCCATTCATCGTCCGATATGACGTTGGAGGACGTGAATTACAACTAAAAAAATGGTGAAAGGAGTAAGGAAGTGTTTTGCTCTTAATGGCGATCACGTTGAATTATTCGTTTAAAGAAGCGCTGATATTTAATTTGCCACATTGGCTGAGCTTTGCGTATTTATTTACTTATTTGTGCTCAGCTATGTTTTACTATTAAGCTGTTCACAGAAGTTAATGTTTATCGATTATTGGTTTCATTGTTTTGATAAACGCATAGCAGCAACTCATATTCGGTTAATTTATATCTGTTTCGTGCCCATCTCCATAGTGTGAGGTAGTGTGTGTGCCTCACACAAAGGGATCGCGAGTTCGAATCTCGCTAAGGATAAGTTATCTAGATAAGGTTTTTCCAGGGTTTTCCTTTATCCTACGAAGATGAATGTTGCGTAACTGTGAGAACCCTGGACTAATTTGAGTATCATATCACTCGTTTCATTCATTTATTCATTCAACGTTTGACGACGTGCATTGTTGAAAGGACAGAAAAACCAAGTTGCAAGATATTGCTTGTATTTATCCATCATTTATAGTGTTCAACAGTTATAGTATCTACGCATTAACCGAAATTGCGCAACTTTATATTACGCGGGCACAACCCACCTCTCAAATAGTATATTTACCTGCTGGTAGAGGGAGGCCTCGAAGCTGCTGTCTTCAAATCAAATACGATCTCAAGCCGCTAGTGGAATCGTGTATAAACTCTCTGCATCAGCGGTGCCATCAGCGGTGCTATTGATGACGTCAAATTTTGCGCGGTAATTCACAGATAAAAAAGAACACCGTGTATAGATGACCATTTTGATGATAATGCTTTTGAATAAGTTCCATTAGTGTGTGGGGGGTGGGACTGTGTGAAAGAGAGAATGACTAACAAATTTTTGACAACGTTTGTTATAATATATACTCTCAATATTGTGTTATAGTGAATAGTAAATTGATATGATGTGATTACACGTTCTAGACCAGACTCATTCTGTACTTTGATTCCACTATTAAATCCCAATGTACCTTATGAGGATGCCCAGAACGAGCCAGGATTTAAGTACAATACACAGCCCTTTAAGGGCAGGTTAGAAGAATATGTTTAATTATAACTGAGGAAAATGTAAGAAGTTTATTTAATTTTACCATTCTGCTGAAATCCTTATGTATACTTGTATTGATAATTGCCATCGAAAGCCCCATATTTGTTTGTTTCTTTTAATACAACGCTATTAAACTATTGAAATGCTATCTGTTGATGCAACTTGCAATAATGCAGTGCACTGCTCGTAGACTGCAGCTGTGTATCAATCTAGGTGATTTTGATGACAACGTTAGTAGTAAAATAAATTTGCTACGACATTTAAAACGTTACAGCATTGATGGGCATAATCCACCATAAACAACTGTTTGACAATACAAAAATGCTAACGAAAAGCACCATTAAATAATGATGATAATAATAAAGCTAAAAGTGGCAAAAGGACAAATAAAAACTCTAAGAAGGGACCTTTAAATAAAAAAATATCTGAAAAGGCAAAAAGGACGAAGAAAATTCTCCATTTTCTGGTCTATACTGGCCCATAATTAACATATATTGTTTTAGGTCTCATCTTCAGATGCTAAGACAAAAAGGATTTTTCCTCAACTTACTGGTCGTGGTTATGATATATGACCGAACCTCGGGTTTCTTTACGTTAGACATTCGCAGTTTGACTTAGCTCTTACACTGCTCAATACGAAGCTATTCCCGTGCTGGTACTCATGACGAAACAAACCAAACTTGCTCCCATCTCTCGTGCCAGTTGATATAATTTAATAAAATTTGTTATAAAAGCAAGGACCTCTGCTGCAGCAAAAATGTGGCGAGGCCCGACCTACCTTGCCTCCTCTGATCAGCCGCCACTGTGATACCGCCTCAAAATACGATTCTAAATTATTTGCATACCTACCCCAAAAGCCTGATTTCTAAAGGAAGACAAGTGAAGGTCATCTGATTTTTTTCACATGGGGAGGTGCAGCGGTGCCCAGGAGTAGATAATTTACGCATCTCACCTCTTTACACCATCTCAGTACTCTAATGCCCGATTTCACCAGCAGATGTTAAAATCGACGTTAACAAATGTAACATAATTGTCACAGCGCTAACACCAATGTTAAATTTCTTGCATTTCACCAACCTGTTTTCTGAAAATGTTAACAAACCTGTGTTAACGCCAAGAAACTTGTAAATATTACAGCTATAGAACGCCATGGATGAGTCCTATTATTTTCTGAACGTACTGCGATGCGCTTTTGTTTTCATTTTCGTCTGCACAAGCTGAAAAATGACGGATGAACAAAATCATAAATAAAGCCGTGAAACAAATTTCTCATGGATGGAGAAAGAATTGTTAATTGAATTGGTGACGAAGTGTAAGGATATCGTGGAAAATAAGAGGGCGGATGCGGTGAATGTAAAAGAGAAAGATGTCACGGGGAAAATATTGGAAACGAATTTAATTCAAATGCATGTGTCACTACTACAAGAACCAAACAACTTTTATTTTATTGTAACTGTATTTTACAGGCACCAAACAGCAGCTAGAAAAGGGAAACCTGTAATACAGCAAGCGTCAGATAAGCCTACCGCTACAGCCTGCATCCCCTTTGCCGGCAATATATCCGGCAGAATTAGCAGAATTCTCGCCAAATACATCAGGACCATCCACAAATCACCTCCGAAGATTAAACATCTGTTGAGACCAGTGAAAGACAAACTAGACTTCCAAGTTCCGGGAGTGTACCGCATTCCCTTGAATGTGGGACACAGTATATAGGACAAACCGGAAGGACCATCGCTACTAGAATAATCGAACATGAACGGAGCATTCCAGATCATATAGAGGAGCAAACATTTGACTCAGATCATTATCTGGTTGTAGCCAGAATAAGGGCAAAGATAGCATCTTGTAAGTGGAATTATAAGCCAAAATCAATGTCTAAAAGATGTAATATAAACATATTAAAATCACCAGAAATAGCGAATAAATTTAAAGGTGAAGTGGAGAAGGAAATAAAGGAGTAAGAAGAACGTATAGAAACGTAAAAGGATATTAATGAACAGTGGAGGATTATTAAGATATCCTTAACAACTAAAGCAGAACAGACCCTAGGAAAAGAAAAGCAAACTAGACCACGGGAATGGTTCGATGAGGAATGCGAGAAAGTAACAAATGACAGGAATGAAGCATATCGGCGTATGCTACAGAGCAACTGTACAAGAAAATCAACAGAAGAGTATAAAAATAAACGGAAAATAGAAAAAAGTGCATAAAAAGAAAAAAATGAAAATGAACTAATAGAAAAGGTTGAACAAAGTAGAGTTAAAAATGAGAGTAAGATTTTCTACAAAACTGTAAATGAAGGAAAGAAAATCTTTAAACCAAGGAACATAATCTGTAAAGATAAAGATCAAATAATTTTAACTGAAAAACCAAGTATTCTTAAGAGATGGAGGGAACATTTTAATAAACTTCTAAATGGAGACATTAATATAAATGAAGATAATGAGGTTAGCAATGGAAGAGCAATAGGAGAGAAGGAATTGGTAGATACTACCCCAACTATAGAACAAGTTAAGGGTATTATACATACCACCAATAATAACAGAGCACCTGGAATTGATAATATACAAGCAGAAGTACTAAAAAACGGAGGCTATAGGGTGGCGGAAACAATACATAAATTATTGCAAAATATATGGAGACAAGAGAAAATCCCTGATGAGTGGAAGATTGGCCTAATATGTCCAATATATAAAAAGGGTGACCCATTAGTATGTGAAAATTACAGAGGTATTACACTTTTATCAATAAAGTATAAAATACTCTCCAAAACCCTATACCCTAGACTGTAACTATTCTCAGAGAAGATCATAGGTAATTATCAAGCAGGGTTTAGACAAGGGAAATCAACGATTAATCAGATTTTCCTATTAAGACAAATCCTGGGAAAAGACAAGGAATACAAACTTGAAACCCATCATCTGTTTATCGACTTCAGCTCGGCATATGACAGTATAAATAGATTGGAGCTGAATGAAGCCCTTGAAGAATTCAAAATACCTGGAAAACTAATAAATTTAATTAGAGCCACAATGAATAATAGTGTATGCCAAGTGAAGGTCCTCTCAGACCTATCAGAACCATTTGAAACCACCAAAGGAGTACGACAAGGTGACTCACTCTCATGCTTATTATTTAATCTAGCATTGGAGAAAGTTATTAGGGATGCTGGCATCCAAACAAGAGGTGCAATATTTAATAAGTACACACAATTACTGGCATATGCAGACGATATAGATATAATCAGCAGAACAGAAAAGGACATGGTAAGGACATTTATAAACTTAGAACAAGCAGCAAATAAGATTGGTCTAAACATAAATTAAGGGCAAACAAAGTATATGGTGACTAGTGTCAAGAAGAAAATTAAAGAGCCAGAAAAATATATCCATATTCTTAACTATAAATTTGAAAGAGTGAATAGATTCACATACCTAGGGTCTCTTGTGAATGGAAGTAATGACATGAAAGAGGAAATTAACCAAAGAATACGGAATGCCAATGGGGCATATTTTAATCTAATAAAACACTTTAAATCAAAACTCTTAACATATAAAACAAAAATTAGAATTTATAAAACATTAATAAAACCGGTGCTGATGTATGGATGTGAAACATCGGTCACTACAAAAGAGGATATGGAGGATACTGAGAAGAATTTATGGCCCAATTAAGGAGAAAGGGGAATGGCGATTCAGATATAACGATGAATTATATAAAATATATAAAGACCCCAATATTGTAAACTCAATTAAAATAGCAAGGTTAAAATGGGCAGGACATGTCCAAAGACTGGATGGAGAGGACATACTTAGGAGAGTATTGGAGTGTAAACTGTATGGTGCAAGGCGAGTAGGGAAACCAAACTTGAGATGGATGGAGCATTGGAGGATGGGAAAAGGCTGGAAATAAAAAAAATTGGTGGATGGTGGGCAGAAGAAGGGATGCCTGGAGGAGGATCCTGAGGGAAGCCGAGGCCCACTCTGGGCTGTAGTGCTAGAAATGATGATGACGAACGGAGCATTCGTTTAATGCAACCTGAGAAGTCTGGGCTGGCAGAGCATTGTTTTGATAACGGCCATAGAGCCAATTTTCGGGAGACGACCATCTTGGCAAAATGCAACAGTTACCAGGAGCGGAGAATTAAGGATTCTTTGGCGATTTCCTCTGAAAGGAGCACGCTTAATCATGATGCCGGATTTCAGTTCAGCTCCTCTTGGAAACCGGCCTTAAAATGGAAATCCGTCGAATTAAGAAGGAAAGCTCAATGATGTTTAATAATCAAGTTAAGTAGTTACGTTTCTTTGACACAATTTTCTATACTCACACCATCTCCTGACCTGGCATTTAATTGACTGAAAACAGTCTTTTGTTCAGTAATGCGAATTTTGATAGTGTTTTGTCTTTGTTTATAGTTGTGTTATATCCAGTATTTAATTTGTGGTTATAACATTTTATAAATATCCTGATGATGGGAGAGATGTACACTCCCTAAACTTTGATATCTAATCAACTTTTCATCTGGCTTGCTGCCCGAGAAGAAAGTGAGCGTATTCGTCGCCAGGAACGCTTCAGGTCTTATTTTAACTTGTCAGTATTACGTAAATTTAATACGAGGTGCGACGGACAAGTGACTTAAACGTTTCAGGACGGGAGATGGACAGTGTATTATCCACATAATTCAGTGAATTATAAAATCGCAAAGTTATTAATACTTGAAGCAAAGGCGAGATCGACATATTCCTTTCGATGCATGTTCTGACTCATTATTACGTAAATTTAAAACGAGTTGCGAAGGACAAGTGACCTTAACGTTTCCAGATGGGAGGTGGACAGTGGATTATCCACATAATTCAGTGAATTATAAAATCGCAAGGTTATTTATACTTGAAGCAAAGGCAAGGTCACCATATTCCTTTCGATGCATGTTCAAACCTCTCTTGTACTTTCGCAGTAACCTTCATAGCAACATGTTTCGACAGTCTATACCTCAGTAGAAATGTTTTTTTTTTTTTTCTGATAGCTCCTCAAAATAATTTCTCCTCATAGGCCGTACTCTATTACGAATGCTGTTTAGACGGTCTTAAATATAGCAAATCGACTTCAACAGCTGAGTTCATGCTGGCCATCTTGACTATTTACAATTGCTAAGGACCTAATATCAGAAATTTGGCTTGTTAGTTTAAAAAGAGATTTAACACGAGTGTTACACTAACACTTGTTGGTGAAATGCAATTTTTGTTTTAACTATTGCTAGACTCGTGTTCTGTTAGTGAAGACCGTGTAAATGGCATTCATAATAGAGCACGGCCTATGAGGAGAAATTATTTTGAGAAGCTACCAGAAGAAAATTTTCTACAGAGGTATAGACTGTCCAAACAAGTTGCTATGAAGGTTACTGTTGAAGTACAACAGAGGTTAGAACATGCATCGAAAGGAATATGCGGATCTCGCCTTTGCTTCAAGTATTAATAACTTTGCGATTTTATAATTCACCGAATTATGTGGATAACACGCTTTCTACCTTCCGTCTTGAAACGTTCAAGTCACTCGTCGCTTGTACTTCTTCGCACCTCGTTTTAAATTTACGTAATACCTGTGCGTAATACTGAAGAAGATGTTTCCTTTTTCTAGTAATGACACATACATTTGCAGTAAATTCGTTTCCAATTCTATCCCACGTGACATCTTTTTTATCTTTTACATTCACCGTATCTGTCGTCCTGTCTTCCACGATATCCTTATACTTCGTCACCAATTCTTTCTCAATCAATGAGAAATTTGTTTCGCGGCTTTTGTTTACGATTTTGTTTATCCGCCATTTTTGTAGCTGTGAGCATACGAAAATAAAAACAAAAGCGCATCGCAGTACGTTCAGAAAATAATACGACTCATCCATAGCCTTCTACAGCTGTAATATTTAAACGTTTCTTGGCACTAACACGTCTTTGTTTACATTTTCAGACAATAGGTTAGTGAAATGCAAGAAATTTAACAGCTTTGTTAGCGCGTTACAATCGTTACGTTATATTTGTTGACGTCGATTTTAACATCTGTTGGCGAAATCGGGCATAAACATATAAACAAGCGTTGGAGGTTATCTCATCTCGACAAAAAACATGCACATTTAATTTTTACTGGCGTACTTCAAGCACATAAATAAGTTGTTCTCAATACATAGTCACTGCATTGTAGCGTCTTCACAGTTGTGAGAATTTTTGTAATAATTTATTAACGATCCGGTCAGTTGAGATGATCATACCAGTGTCGCTGGTATGCCGGATTTTTGATCCGCAGTTCATGGTCATGATCTATATCTTCGTGTGGAAGCGGTTCCATTAAGACAGGAACAAATAATAATACTAATAAATAAATGATAACCCACAGGGACAGTCAGGTTGTAATTAAAGATCATATTAGATATATAACTAATACATAAAAGTTTTTCTCTAGCCAACGCTCACCAACATTCTCGGACAGACAGTTCACATACTTGCAAACCCTTAACTATTGTGGAACCGTAGAGTCAGAATGAAAAATTCAATGCCATAGCCGGGATTTGAACCACGGATCTTCTGGTTTCCGTCCAGCCGCTCTACCATTGAGCTACTACGGGCTTTCAGTTGGAGAATTTAATGTCATATCGGCACGTTGGCCATAGTAGCTCAGTGGTTAAGCGGCTGGACGGAAACCTGAAGATCCGTGGTTCAAATCCCGGCTATTGCATTGAATTTTTCATTCTGACTCTACGGTTCCACAATTTAGCCTACACACGGCCAGTGTGAAAGAACAATTAATTTCCCTTAACTATTGTTAGAAAACCCTTAGCTACTGTCAGAAAAACCTCGAGGTGAGTCCTAGCACCGACAAGTCGGCACACATTTCTTTCACAGAATTGGGATCGTGACCCGAACAACAGACTGAAAGATTTTACCAAAAGCTGTGAAGCATGAGCGCGCATAACTTATCTTGGCCGTGGGGAAAAGAGAAAGCTTTACTCACTTATCTGCAACCTGGCAAATTTGAACATTTTTCGGGAGTGGGAATAAGAAAGGGCCTATGAGAAATTAATAACTTGTCACGTGATTTTTTCAAACTCCAAGAAAAGAGCAGGAGAGGGAAAATTAAGCAATGTCTGAACCTTGATTTTAGACTTAGGGCACTCCGTATTTCGCACGCGGAGGGAACTCCACGTACAAGAAATCTGTCCGCGACCAATGAAGTAGTGAACCTTCGAACAGTTAAGTTTATACGTGTGGGAGAAATCACATAGATACAAGCACTCGTTATTCACGTACAATACAGATCAGCGCTTCTACATTATATCACACTACAGACTTCGGACATAGCGACACCAAAATTACTTCACGAATAGCGACTTCACAGCTGGCGGGCAGAGAGGGAAATTAAGAATTGTAATAAACGTATATATTGAACAGTCGAGATATTTCTGCCAGAAACACATCACCAGTTAGGATGCACCCACAACCTGCAATCCAGATAAGAGAATCCATGTGGAGCTATCCTACAGAAATCCCCGACCGATTATAACTCTTCCCAGTCCTTAATCCTCGCTTGTCACAAACACATAATTGTGAGGAGCTGAGCAAAATGGAGTACTCAGCTAGGTTCACCGGTTCACTACTTCATTGCTCGCGGACAGACTTCTCATACGTGGAGTTCCCTCGGCGTGCGAAATACGGAGTGTCCTACCGTTTAAAATCCAGCTTCAGACATTGCTTAATTTGCTCCTCTCCTGCTCTGTTTTGGAACTTGAAAAAATCACGTGGCAAGTTATTAATTTATCATAGGCTGTTTCTTATCCCAACTTCCAATGAATTACTAAAATTGTCCGGTTTCAGGTAAGTGTGCAAAGCTTTCTCCTTTTCCCACGGCCAAGATGCGTTATGCGTGCTCATGCTTCCACAACTTTTAGTAAAATGCTTTAGTGTGTTGTTTAGGTCACGATCCTAATTGTGTGAAAGAAATGTGTCCTGACTTGGCGCTAGGATTCGCCTCCAGGTTATATCTGAGAATAGCTAAGGGTTTGAGAGCATGTCAACTGTCTACCCGAGAATGTTGGTGAACATTGGCTTGAGAAAAACTTTAATGTATTAGATATGTATCTAATATGATCTTTAATTATAACTTGACTGTTCCTGTGAGGTATTATTATTATTATTATTATTATTATTATTATTATTATTATTATTATTATTATTATTATTATTATTATTATTATTATTATTATTATTATTATTATTATTATTATTATTATTATTATTATTATTATTATTATTATTATTATTATTATTATTATTATTATTATTATTATTATTATTATTATTATTATTATTATTATTATTATTATTATTATTATTATTATTATTATTATTATTATTATTATTATTATTATTATTATTATTATTATTATTATTATTATTATTATTATTATTATTATTATTATTATTATTATTATTATTATTATTATTATTATTATTATTATTATTATTATTATTATTATTATTATTATTATTATTATTATTATTATTATTATTATTATTATTATTATTATTATTATTATTATTATTATTATTATTATTATTATTATTATTATTATTATTATTATTATTATTATTATTATTATTATTATTATTATTATTATTATTATTATTATTATTATTATTATTATTATTATTATTATTATTATTATTATTATTATTATTATTATTATTATTATTATTATTATTATTATTATTATTATTATTATTATTATTATTATTATTATTATTATTATTATTATTATTATTATTATTATTATTATTATTATTATTATTATTATTATTATTATTATTATTATTATTATTATTATTATTATTATTATTATTATTATTATTATTATTATTATTATTATTATTATTATTATTATTATTATTATTATTATTATTATTATTATTATTATTATTATTATTATTATTATTATTATTATTATTATTATTATTATTATTATTATTATTATTATTATTATTATTATTATTATTATTATTATTATTATTATTATTATTATTATTATTATTATTATTATTATTATTATTATTATTATTATTATTATTATTATTATTATTATTATTATTATTATTATTATTATTATTATTATTATTATTATTATTATTATTATTATTATTATTATTATTATTATTATTATTATTATTATTATTATTATTATTATTATTATTATTATTATTATTATTATTATTATTATTATTATTATTATTATTATTATTATTATTATTATTATTATTATTATTATTATTATTATTATTATTATTATTATTATTATTATTATTATTATTATTATTATTATTATTATTATTATTATTATTATTATTATTATTATTATTATTATTATTATTATTATTATTATTATTATTATTATTATTATTATTATTATTATTATTATTATTATTATTATTATTATTATTATTATTATTATTATTATTATTATTATTATTATTATTATTATTATTATTATTATTATTATTATTATTATTATTATTATTATTATTATTATTATTATTATTATTATTATTATTATTATTATTATTATTATTATCGTCACCGTCACTGTCACTATCACTATCATCATCATCACTGCTGTCTTATAGGGACCGCTTCAGTATCCCCAGTTTTTTCGATCTGAAGAGCTGGAGGGCGTCATGAACAAAAGCATGCGACGTGCAGGCATGAACAATAATAAAGCGGCCACCTTTTCCTATAAGTATTTTTGTAGTATTTTCAAGTGTGCCGTCTGTCTAGCCCATTGACACAGTATGGCAGGCATTTACATAGGTTTCATCCAAACACACTAGTTCATGGAAGTTCTTATCCAGTATTTCTCCTTAAAACAAAGCGCTTAGTGTGTCTGTCCAGTATAGGTTTCCTGTTATTTGCTTTTTGGAACTCAAATGCCAGAATCATGGAGGACCTTGTTTAAAGACCTAAGGCTTCCATAAAATACATCTGCTTCTTTAAGAGAAGAAATAAGCTTACAGGAGGTGGGGTGCTTCTTTCGGATGTAATAGTAATCATAGATTTGCCTCCTTGTGGCATGTAATTACAAATTATGAAGATGCGCTTGGTCTGTGTTTTCCAGGAGTTACAATTTTCATGATGGACCTGGCTGTAGCTGCTTCCTTTTAGGGCTTCTGGGAGCGGTCACCTCACTTATTTTAAGGACAAACGCAGTCCCCTTCCTGTCATGGTTGAACATAATAGGAGGTTCATTGTGAAGAAGTAAATTCTCCTCTTCTTGTTCAAAGAATTTCCTAAGACAGCAAAACAATTCCCTAGCTTGGCTGTGCAATGCAACGTAAGGATCACCGAAAGGTGATCTTTGCCTTAGTCATGATTGAGGAGTATACCTCTAATTCTACTGCCACCTTGTTTCCATCCATAATGACGCATTTTAATAGTGCTTTGACAAAGTAGGGTATCAATACATCACGCAACTGAACGCTCAAGCAATCTTTGTTTCCCGTGCACAGCTAGCGATAATTGACCTGAGGAATAGGTTATTAACCAGTGTAGACCAATGAGGCAAACTTTGTTCACGTTTCCATAGCAATGACCTTCCCCTCTTAAACGCCACGTCCCTTGCTTGGCAGCTGTCATGTATAA
The DNA here is from genome assembly GCA_030765055.1 of Mantis religiosa. NCBI lineage: Eukaryota > Metazoa > Arthropoda > Insecta > Mantodea > Mantidae > Mantis > Mantis religiosa. Next base: position 49,839,456 of record CM060948.1, on the reverse strand, counting down.
TGCTTTAAAATCACATTTTAACCTAGTCATGTCTGTTCAAGACGCAGTGTAATATTTTGCCTATCGAGTGAAAACTACCAAAGCTGAATGAAGTCACTGTACGTTCTCTGTGTGAACGCTATTATATCACTTTTCTACGACTTCGTACGACATAGAATTTGGTGCGGAATTACGCCTTCCTTCACAAAGGCTGATCACGTTAGCAGGAAATGGTGTCGCGAAGGGATAAGAGAAATCCGTGCCCGTCATTTTTGGTACGGATGTCGTCGGCAGCATGTGCTAGTTAGTAGTACCAACAATGCTCACGCAGAGATAATGTGCTATATAGAGAAATGACAGATGTGGCGCTTACCAGTAAGTGAAACAGTGTGCAATTGTAAAGTTAGCGGAAACGTGTTTTATATCATATTCGTCATTTCTACATGGGTATACTTAAATAAAACACTGTTCTAGTGTCTACATTGCACAGGAGACGATTTAAAGAGAAGTTTGCTTCTGTTGGGAATACTAAAACTCTTTGAGTGTATAAGTACTGTGGTTTGATATTTTCTACATTCATCGTTAGGAGATGAACGGTAAAACAGAAGATACGTGGTGTCGCTTTCTCTCGAAGGACCCTTTTCCCTTCGGGCTTCGAAACGACGATCTGTTGCCTTTCGTCGTATGGCAGATGTGACCCAGGAGGCGCTAGGTTCTCAGGGTCGCCTCGGCGAGTATGGTTATCGACCGCTAATGAGGCCGTGCCGTGGCCGAGTGGATAGACCCCTCGACTCTCACCAACGCGGCCCGTGTTCAATACCAGGTGACAGCATGTAAGATTTGTGGTGGACCAAGCGGCTTCGGGGAGGGTATCCTCTGGCTGTTGCGCTTTGCATCGCCATCTCATTCCACCGGTGCTCCATCTTCATCTCATGTAGCATCAGTGTCACGCCGCATGCTGTAAAAGGGGGCGTTAAACACTATGAAACGAAAACAGGACCGCTATCTTATATGAAGTTGGTGCGATAGTAGGAGAGGGAGTTGGGGTTTTACTCGTGGTTCTTCGTAAAACAAAGACATTTAACTTTTGTATTGGCGTCCCTAGTTACGTGGACATCTGCAGGTTTTCACTGAATTACGAGCTACTCAGGTAATGTGAATATACTTGCTCCAAGCTTAAAAATATTTAAGTAAATATCAAAATAACATAGGATACACTTCGCACTTCACTGGATCTCCGGTATGCCGCCGCTTGGAGCTGCTAAGTTCACCCTGCTGGAGACTTCATTGTGCTGCCTAAATTTTACCCCAACACTGACTTCTACAACTTTGGGAAGCCTCCGAATTTCCCTACCACAAGCTAATATTTCTATCTTCCCATTGGTTATTTCAGTTTTATCTTTGAACTTAAATATTCTAACGGCATCCAAAACAATTTCCTGTTTTGCCTCGGAGAAATGGTATATTCTTTCTCTCGCTATACAAAGGGAAGGCCACTAACCTTTATCGCCCACACTAATGGTAGCAACAGATCTGTAGAAATCGTCCCGTTATTGATACCGAACACTGGTAAGCTTTCCTGAATAACAACGCCTATATTTATTGTTAACTGATAGGTATTGAGGTTTATACAATTTTTACATATTTTTAAAGACTTCCCCGCGATACTTTTTAAAACTACTAGATAAAACCTATAGATATTTGCTATTGAAGAATATTAAATTGGTACTATCTCCTGAATTAATAATGTGTCATATTTTATTTTTATACACGAATGCGCAAGCGGAATAACGCTACAATTGTTAGATCCCTTTCTTAACTACGCACAAGTATATAACAAAAATAGGTTGTGCTTAAGAATTAAATGAACATCTACACGAAAAGAATGGTTCCGTGGATGTGAAGTCAAAAATTCTTATTTCGGGTTTCCAGGCATTTTGTTTAGTGGCGCAACAGCATTCTGAAAAATAAAGTCCATTGTATATAGTTCATGCGTATAGAAACATTAAGATATGGCAGTGCTATAAATTGATATTTTGTTCACTAATGTATTGGTAAATTTTACGGTAGTTTGATATTGCTTGAGGAAGGGTTAAGCTGAAATTTCGAGTACGGCGGTCGTGGTTATTGCTAGTCGATGTGCAATGAAGGAAAGAAAACGTATCTATTATTATTGGTGGTATATGTGCACTTTGCATTACATGTCCTAGCACCGTTTTAAATATTTCTTTGATTCAAAATTGGACATCTTCTGCCCACTTGTTAAATTATGTTAATCATATATACAGGTTGCTTCAGAATTCGTCCGAGAAGCTTTAAGAGGTTATAGAGGGGTGTTAGGGGAACAATTTGAGAAGAACACTTATAGTGCAAGAGCGTTACCTTGTGCAATAAATTTAAACTTGTACGCCAAAGTTACCATCTCCGTGATGTATGTAACCATTCGCTGCTTTGCTGATAAATGTACTTGTGGCTCAGTAGCAGGTAAGGGGTTCTATAACCAGCTGCACATTCTAAGCACAAGCCACCATTTCTTTTTCTTTCTGTTAATATTTTTTTTTTCCTTTTTTAAATATTTGATTTTGATGGATATGTAATACTGCACCTGACCATTTATTTTGCTGCCATTATATGTAATCAAGCCGTTTAAATATATATATTTTGAACAGGAATGTACTAATGGCAGTACAGATGTATTTTTATATCTTGATAGATGGACAGTGATGCACAGTGGTATCTGGACGATTCCACTTCAGAACGGTTGCAACTGGAGGTGAGGACAGGTCAGTTGCGTATCAGTTGCGAGCAAGTAAACACGTGCAGAGCTACTCGGAATTACTACAGCTTGTTTCAAAATATGCGGTCTATTGGTTTCAAGAGAGCATTTAGAAATGGCGCCTCCTGGCAGCACATTAGGAAATAAAGTGCTACATTTAAACACACGAGAAGCAATAACCAATGTCTATAGATTTATAAAAACAAAAACAAAAATAAGGAACAGTGATCTGGGTCTGCTATAAAAATCTGGGAAAGGGTATCTGAGGCAATAGTTATATCTGAAAGCAGTTTAGGTAAGTTATTAAGGAAAGAAAAGCCATTTGTGCTAGTGCAACAACGTCCTTCTCTATGCCCAGTAAACAAAGATTAAGAACATGCACAAAATCTAATTTAGGTGTTTTAATTCAGAACTAATTAGACGAAACGCGAATAATTTTTAAAACAAGAAAAACAAAGACGAACTCTGAAGAAAGTGCTTTTGAAGCTTCAAAATTCTACTGCTTTCCAAGGCAGTTTCTGAAAATTAAGAAGAGGTCTTTTGAAGTTAGGATTTATGTGGGAAAAAAACTAAGCGCGACAGAGAAATTTTAATCGAACGTCGTACCATACGTTCAAAAAGGCTTAAGTATTTACGAAATATTAAGAAATATCACAGTGAAGTTTATATAGTTTATATGGATGAAACTTATATACGGCACATACTAGACCATATGCCTGGAGTGAAATTCGTTACAACGATGTCGAAAGGCCGAGAGTTATCATACCTGCTGGAGGAGAAGAGAGTTTTATTCCAAACGCCTATGTACTATTAAAGATCCAACAAAAACGTGGAGATTTCCACCATAGTAAGAATTACGACTTAGCTTATAAGAGCTGCAATACTGGCTTCGAGAGCGACATTTGGTTTTAGACACCTTATGCGCCGCACTCCCCTCTAGTAAACTTACGCGTGTGATGCATTGTGGCGATAGGTGCACTATCGCCACCACAGTTGCTACTCATCCCTACCGCGCATGATTTTGTCAAAATAAAACAATACATCTGTACTATAATATGCGCTGTTGTGTTTACTGATAGATTATACTCTAAACTCTGAAAAGAAATAACTAACATTAAATGCAAAACACATACACAGACCTCCTCACATTTCCATTTGAGCTATTTTCTGAAATATGTGCCTTTAAGGAAGCGCCAGTGAACCACGACATAGCACTCCTACACATTTGGAAAAGGCCTGTTACGCATACGTCGTCATTCACTCGGATAGGTTAAAGTGCTTAACATCGTTGAATACAGTGAAGAAGTGGAGGGTTCGGTTCGTTCAGGGGCATGCATATGTGAAAAGTATTGCGATTTTTAATATCTCAACGATCCAAACGAAAATAAATAACAGTTTATGTTTTTATAATAAAATTCTCTCTACGCATGATATTGTCGATCTATATTATCATTTATGTATTTGTTCGCATTCTTGTTTGCACAAAGTGGTTGCAATGCTTAGACATCCATTCCTTTCTGAGGGTCACTGCAGTTATACTCAGTGCTATTTAATTAAGCAAAGAGATTAATTAATGACTGAAAATTTGAAAAACGAAAATAAAAAATAGGAGAGGAAAAAGGGGGAGAAACAGAGTGTGAACATGAAATATGGTGCATCTGGCCTGGGAAATCTTTATCATAGCACTGAGCGACACATGTACAGTTCTGGTATACATCTAATGCATACATATATCATTGAGGTGGCATCGCTGGCGTACTGCCTCAATTTTATTGCACAAAATTATGCGCTTTGGGAGCTTAAGTGTCATATCTCAAATTTTTCCCCATTAGTCCTGTATAACCGCTAAACGTTATTCCGTTGACATCTGAAACACCCGGTATATACCCCCCAAATATGTGGCACCCATATTTCTCCCGCAACTGCTTATCGCCATAACTGAAATACGAGGATGTAGTATACCTAAGAGATATTTAATCTCTTAAAAGCTGGGACGCGCCGTGGCTCAGTGGTTACACCACTCTGCTCTCACCAAGCCGGCCCGGGTTCAATCCCAGGCGACCGCAAAGTGAGATAGGTGGTGGACAACACGGTGCTGGGGCGGGTTTTCTCCGGCACCTCCGGTTTCCCCCGCCATCTCATTCCACTGATGCTCCACTTCATCTCATGTATCATCAATGTCACCGCCTGCGGTGCCGTATGTAGTAAAAGCGGGTGCTAAACACTACACACACTCTTAAAAGCTGGTTGCAACTTAGAAGTTCCACACTTTGCAAGACAAGAAACGTATGGTGATATGCTGTTTGAGGAAAATATAAATATCTACTTTAGAATTCAAACGAATATCAACGATTATCTTCGGAAAGATTAGCGCTATAAAAGAAAAAAAGTTATGTTTCCACTCCTATTCAAAATGTTATAAGAAAAACCTGTTCCTTACTCAGCTGTTAATTTTCGTGCAATTTTAATTCAGTTAGCGAATTCTTTTCTGCACTGAAATACTGATTCCCGTTGCCAGATAAGTAATAAAAAAGAGTTTTGTAAATCACTTTTTTAATTTCTTATTACTATTTTGATTTTTTTTTTGACAAAAATGTCGCTCTTGTAATTTCGATCTGTACTTTGCAGTGTAAAATATTTGCACATATTGTACTATATTAAATTATACAGATTTGTACGATTTTAATACAAATTGTACATATTAAACAATGCTGAAATTGGATTAATTTTATAAATTAAAGTGCTGGAATTCCTGTTTTGTTTTCCCTTTTAGAATTCCTTGACATCGAAATCTTGTTGAATTCTCTCTTAGCAGTCACTGTTTTAGTTCATGAGCAAATATCCTCCATGTGTGTTGACATCAAAGATTTAGCTCCAGATTTGCCACATTCAAATTATTAACGTGCATTCATATTAAACGGAATATCGCCTGTATTTATAGTTGTTTCATATACATTGAGCAAACTGCATCTGTCAGAACAATTTTGAATACACGAAAGAAATCCCTACAGAAATGAATGCAAGAGACCCAAACCAAATCGAAAAATGTTAGCTGATAATAAACTATGTGCTGCTTTGAAGTACCTCCGTTGCAAGTACCTGTAAAGTAGCACTCACGCAATAAAGCATGTCTGTGAATATTATTAGTTGCGCTAATTCAGTCTTTTACATGTAGTCCGAACCCGCTACAAAATTTTCTTAATCTTAAAAATGGTTCTGACTAAAGACTTAGGATACTAAGGGTGTGCCTGGAAGGAGGTGGCGCCTTTTAAATACTGTCACCCAATTAGCGGAAAGCACAACCAACGACAGCTGAGTAAGGGGCCAGAGGCAGCCAAGCCACACTCACCCATCAGTCTCTGTCACTAACTGAGGGGGATGATTAGGGAAATGTCACTTGTCGCTGGCCGCCTCTTTCCCCCCTTCCACTGCCATCTGGAACCTTCGCGGTGATTCAGGAAACTAGAGGCTTCGAGAACGGCGATATTCCTATAAAAAGGGCTGCAGTGAGTGAGTTGAGTCAGTCAGTCAGTTCTTGGCGAGCAGCGAAGCAGCGTCGTGCTAGTATACGGACGAGAAGACTGTGTACCTGCGTCGGAGGAGTTTACGTGATTGCGAGTGCAAGTGGAACTGTAACGGATGAACTGGTGAATCGTAATTGTGTGCATTACGTAAATCTGTGTAATTGGCAAGTGTTCAACTGTAAGTCGGTGGAAATAAAGAACATTTTTGAGTGGTGCAATTGGAATTTTTATTTCACGATCCCACAAAGTCACACTGGTGTCAAAAGTGGGATGAAAACATCACCGAACATTACAACCATGGACGCGGCATTAGAAAAGATTTTGGAGATGATGGAAATGAAGGCCGAACTGACCTCGGAAATGAAAGCAGTTAATGACATCCTCGCTGCGAAAACAGAAGTGGCAAATAATAACCTGGCCATGGAACTAACAGCAAAGACGGAGGCGGTAAATAAAAGCCTGGCCGCAGAATTGAAACAAATGAAAAAGGCCAACGACAACCTCACCGCCGAGTTGAAACAAATGAAGACGGCCAACGACAACATCACCGAGAAGATGGAAGAAATGAAGGCCGAGTTAACCACAGAAATGAGAGCAGCGAACGGCAGTCTGGCCACGGAGATGAAGGCGGCGAACGAGGCTCTCGCCGCAAAGTTCGAGGAACAGTTGGCCGGCGTAAAAGAGGACGTCACAGAGTTAGGCGAGCGCGTCGAAGACCTGGCGAGCCACGTTAATGAGCTGGAAGTAAAGGCCGACAATAGCGTCAAGTCCCTGAGCGCCATGGTGGAGGACGTCGTTGGCAGGAGGTTGAAGGATTTGAAGGCCGACGCACCGGGACGCGACACAACAATGGCGCGCGTCAAACCTCCGAAATATGACGGCGCGTCAACGTTTGAGGACCTCCGCCGCCAATTCGACGCAGTGGCCAAGCACAACAAATGGTCACCAGAGGAGGAGGCCACTCAGTTAATAGCCAGTTTCCAGGGACGGGCCGCGGAAGTCCTAAACGCGGTGCAGACAACGGCGGCGCCCAAGGACATCTGGGAGGCCCTGGAGAATCGTTTCGGAAACCACCGCCTAGCCGCAGAGTACCGCAGCCAGCTAAAGGCAAGGGAGAGACGCTGCAGGAGTTCGTCCTGGCAGTTGAACAACTGGCAAGCATGGCCATAGTCGACCTCCCACCATAGTTCGTGTCCAGGAAAGCTGCCTACACCTTCGTTGACGGGGTACCAGACACGTCGATTCGTCAGCGCCTAATGCTCGACGATTATAAAACAATTCACGAGGCGCTAACGGCAGCATTAAGGATGGAGGCGGCCAAGGTAACAGCTATCCCGAAGTCGAGAACGAGGAGTGTCCGCTACACCGGAGACAGAAGACCAGCCGAGGGACGCCGGCGAACACCTAGTGGCCTGTGTTGGGGGTGAGGACAGCCCGGACACCTGAAGGGAGACTGCCCACACCAGGAAGGGCAGCTGGAAGAACGAGTAAGGCCCGGCGTGGAGAGGAGCACGTCGGCGCCATTACCACCATCATCTCGAGTGACACTGCGCGCCGTCAGCCTGCGTACGGATGACAGCCTCATCGCGGACGGTTGGGTGAGAGGGAAGCCGTGCCGCGTGCTGGTGGACATTGGGGCAGCCGTGACCATCATCAGACCTGACGTGGCGAAGGGTTTGCCGACGAGGAAGCCGAGCTGACCATACGAGCTTGTCACCGCATCGGGCGACACCTTGCCTGTGGAGAAGGAGGCCCGGCTGGAGCTGACCTTGGGGCGGAGTGCCGTGCGTCTATGGGTGTTCGTCGCGAAGGTGGCTGAGGAGGTGATTCTGGTACTGGATGCCCTCAGGAGCCACGACGCAACGGTCGACGTCGGCAGGAAGGTCCTGCCGCTCAACGGAGAAGAGGTTATACTCCGTCAACCCGAAGAGCGTCTTGGAATCTTCAGGGCCGTCTTCAACGAAGACGTGGTTGTCCCCACGAGGAGCGAGGTGGTGGTGACGGCGCGACTGGAGGGCCAGAGAACCAGGTACATGATGCTGGACCAGAAGACGCCTGTACACGGACTGTGTGTAGCCAGGGCATTGCTGCCGTGCCGAGAGGAGGTGTCAGTGAGACTGCTAAATCTAACGGACACCGATCACGACGTCCAGGCTGGGACGGAGTTCGGAACGTGCGAGCCCGTGGTGAGCGTAACAGCAATCGACAAGACACAGGAGCCGGTGCCGACGCAACACCTGGGGCCCCGGCTAGAAGGCCTACTGGAGAGGGCGGCCGACCACCTGACCGCAGAAAAGCTGGAGAAAGTTCGACAACTGCTGAGGCGATACCAGAGCGTCTTCAGCCAAGGCGACAGTGACTACGGCCGCACGGACAAAGTGCTTCACCGCATCGACACCGGGGACCCCCGGCCTATTCGGCAACCACATAGATGCGTTCCGCTGGCGAAGTAAGAGGCGGTACGAGACATGCTAGAGGACATGAGATCCAGGGGGTGTGATTGAAGAGTCTGACAGCCCTTGGTGTTCCCCTGTAGTCTTGGTGACAAAGAAGAACGGCGACGGCCGCTTCTGCGTAGACAACAGAAAGTTGAACGCTGTCACCCGGAAGGACTGTTTCCCCTTACACCGGATTGACGACACCCTGGACACGCTAGCTGGTGCACAGTGGTTCTCGACCCTGGACCTGAAGTCGGGCTACTGGCAGGTAGCTGTAGACCCAAAAGACAAGGAGAAGACCGCATTCTCGACAGGCCAAGGGCTCTGACAGTTCACGGTTATGCCCTTTGGCCTCTGCAACTCACCAGCTACCTTCCAACGCCTCATGGAGTCAGTGATGAGAGGACTGACTTACGACGCCTGCCTGCTATACCTGGACGACATCATCATCGTCGGTGAGACTTTTGAACATCATCTCGAGAATCTGAGTAAGGTGCTACAGAGATTGCAGGCGACCAACTTGAAGCTGAACGCGAAGAAGTGCCAGCTCTTCCACAAGGAAGTTAACTACTTGGGCCACATAGTGTCAGCAACCGGAGAGACCCGGAGAAGACACAGGCTGTGAGAGATTGGCCTCACCCACAGAATAAGAAAGAGTTGCGCAGTTTCCTGGGGCTGTGCAGTTATTACCGCCGCTTCATAAAGGGGTTCTCTAACATCGCCAAACCCCTCACCCGCCTGACAGAGGAACACCGGCCTTATGTTTGGACGGAGGACGCCGAGGACGCTTTCCAGCACCGAAGAAGACCCTGTGCAGTGCTCCAATTTTGGGATTTCCACAACCAGGTGGCGCCTTCATTGTGGACACTGACGCCAGCGACCATTGCATTGGAGGCGTCCTATCACAGATCCAGGACGGCCATGAGCGGGTGATAGCCCACTACAGCAAGACGCTGTCCAAGGCAGAGAAGAACTACTGCGTCACCCGACGAGAATTATTGGCGGTAGTAAAGACCTAGGAGCATTTCCACAAGTACCTGTACGGTCAGCCATTCCACCTTAGGACTGACCATTCCGCCCTAACCTGGCTAATGGGCTTTAAGAACCTGGAAGGCCAGACAGCACGTTGGATCCAGAGGCTGCAGGAGTACGACTTCACCTCGGAACATCGTAGAGGGAAGAGCCACGGTAACGCAGACGCTATGTCCCGAAGACCCTGTCCAGAAGAGTGCGGCCAGTGCACAAGAGTGGAAGAGAAGGAGCGTGCCGCAGCATTCCGAGTAGTTGTGGCAGTGCCTGCGGACGGCTGGGATATCGCAGGCCAGAGGAGGGAGCAGCTGGCGGACGCAGACCTGGGGCCACTCTTGAGGAAAGTGGAGACAGGGACGAGACCAACCTGTGAGGACATCGCACCGAGGAGCGCCACCTACAAGTCGTACTGGGCCCAATGGGACTCGTTGAAGACCAGAGAGGGCGTGCTGTTCCGGGTATGGGAATCACCCGATGGGAAGACGCAGAGAGAACAGTTGGTACTTCCCCGGAGCAAGGTCCCGGAAGTCTTGGAGGAATTGCACGCCGGTACTTCGGGAGGACACCTGGGAGCGAACCGAACGATTGACAAACTACGGCAGCGCTACTACTGGCTGAGACTCCGAGCAGATGCTGAGAGATGGTGCCGTCAGTGTCGCGTGTGCGCGGCGAGTCGTGGCCCCCAGACTAGGAGCCGAGGTCGCATGCAGCAGTACAACCTCGGAGCGCCATTCGAACGGATCGCCGTTGACATTGTGGGACCGTTTGCAGTTTCCGACCGTCGCAACAAGTACCTAATGGTGGTCGTGGACTATTTCACCAAGTGGCCGGAGGTGTATGCCATCCCAAACCAAGAGGCAAAGACAATCACAGACTGCCTCGTGGAGCAAGTGTTCTGTCGATTTGGGGTGCCGTTAGAGCTACACAGTGACCAGGGTACCAACTTTGAGTCCAACCTAATGAAGGAGGCACTACAAAGGCTTGGGGTGAACAAGACCCGCACGACGCCTCTACATCCCCAGTCGGATGGCATGGTCGAAAGATACATCAAGACCTTAGAGGAACACCTGAGGAAGGTCGTGGCCAGCCGTCAGTGAGACTGGGATGTCAAGGTGCCACTGTTCTTGCTGGCCTACCGCTCGTCTACACACGACAGAACTGGGATGACGCCAGCCAGCTTAATGTTCGGCCGAGAGTTACGCCTCCATTGTGACCTGGCATTTGGAAGTCCTCCGGAAGCGAAACAGCCAGCGACCGAGTATGTGGAGAACTTGGTGGACCATCCCCACGACATGCACGAGATGGCTCGCCAGAACATCCAGAATGCGAGCGACCGCATGAAGACCCGGTATGACAGGCAAGCCAACAGCCAAGGGTTCCAGCAAGGTGACCTGGTCTGGTTGTACCGTCCTACCCGGACCAAGGGACGCTGCCCGAAACTCCAGCAGCCATGGCAAGGACCGTACCGGGTGGTGAAGAGGATTAACGACGTGGTCTACCGCATCCAGAAGGTTCCCCGAGGGAAGATGTTGGTGGTACACCTGGATCGTCTAGCCCGCTACGATGGTGCTGTTCGGGACGACCAGCCTTGAGGAGGGAGCAGTGTCACCCAATTAGCGGAAAGCACAACCAACGACAGCTGAGTAAGGGGCCAGAGGCAGCCAAGCCACACCCACCCATCAGTCTCTGTCACTAACTGAGGGGGATGATTAGGGAAATGTCACTTGTCGCTGGCCGCCTCTTTCCCCCCTTCCACTGCCATCTGGAACCTTCGCGGTGATTCACGGAAACTAGAGGCTTCAAGAACAGCGATATTCCTATAAAAAGGGCTGCAGTGAGTGAGTTGAGTCAGTCAGTCAGTTCTTGGCGAGCAGCGAAGCAGCGTCGTGCTAATATACGGACGAGAAGACTGTGTACCTGCGTCGGAGGAGTTTACGTGATTGCGAGTGCAAGTAGAACTGTAACGGATGAACTGGTGAATCGTAATTGTGTGCATTACGTAATTCTGTGTAATTGGCAAGTGTTCAACTGTAAGTCGGTGGAAATAAAGAACATTTTTGAGTGGTGCGATTGGTCTTTTCATTTCACGAACCCACAAAGTCACAATACGGTGCCTTCTCACTCGTACGGTACCAGGACTTAACGTGGGAGGTTTTCCCTTATCGTAAATATGAATGTCAGGGAACGCTAAACTCTATGTACACTATGCTCATCTGAGCTTCATTTCATTCATCGTTTGATATGACTTGACGTTGGAGGTTTTCCTTTATCCTGAAAGATGAATGTCTGGTATCTCTAAGCTCATTGTACCCAGTACTCATTTAAGCATCATTTCATTCTTCGTCCAATATGGCTCTGGAAGATCGATGAGCTTCATAAAAATTATGTTTTTGTTGTAATTTTAAAAATTATATAATTCTTTAACTTCAAAATTATTTATAATTATATATATTACATATATATATTAATATATATAATTTTAAAGCTATATAACATAGTGGTGTCGGCTGGTATGGCTGGTACTGTGGGCTGGTATAAATGACTTCGATCAATTTAAAGATGGCGGCGCAATTACACGTGCTTCATTCGTTTATATCTCTATTTTCAACTTCCGGTTTGCTACTATTGCGTTTATGCACATGAGATCCACGTGGTCAAGTGTAATTATTGTGATATTACGATGATTGTAAATATGCTGTGTTCTTTAGTATAGTGGGGAGAGTTAAAACCATTTGGAAAAGGCAAGTTTTTACGAAATAGATATGCAATAGCTTTTATATCCTGTATTATTTAGTGTTATGAAAAATTATCTGCCCTCCTTTCGTGACTGCAAGTCAATTTTGTATGCAGATGATACCTCTTTCTTGCAAAATAGCGATGATTTAACTGAGTTGCAATGTTTAATGTAAAGCATATTAGATAAGGCATCAGTTTGGGGTAAAAGTGCAGAATAGGTGCAAATGGCTCTGACGTCATAGCTCGGACGTTGCCTACTTCCATTTCATGCTACAGCGGAACATACCAACATTACGCAAGCAAACCAGCGATACTGTAATAGGGGACATAAAGATCAGTGGATCGTTGCCAGGTTATTATTATTATCATTATTATTTAAGAACTTAAAGGAATCTAGCACAAAGTTTTGGAATAGTCAACATTATGTAAGCAAACCAGCGATACTATAACACCCAAATAAACTGACGTAAAGTTCAGTGGATCATTTCCATATTTATTATCATCAGTATTATATATTCTGATATTCTCACTATTATTATCATAATTATTTAAAAAGTTAAACGAATTTAGCACAAAGTTTTGGAATAGTCAACATTGCATAGTAAAACTACTACTACGACCGCCACCGCTACTACTACTACTACTACTACTACTAAACCAGTGATACTGTAATACCCAAATAAACTGACGTAAAGATCAGTGGATCATTGCCAGTTTTTTTATTAATTATTATTATCGTTAATAATTATAATGTAATTATAATAATAAAGCTTACTACGCACTATTCCCATTACCATCGTTAGTTTATAAGAAGAAGAAAATGTGTTTGGCAATGGTCATCTGTATTTGCATATATACAGTATCGCTAGTTTATCTATTATCTAGCTAGTTTATCTTTCATTGTCATCTCTTATGGAATTTTGATTTGGGGGAATAGTGCCCACATCACCAATATTCTGTTACCTCAAAAGAAGGCTGTTAGAATAATAACTGATTCACGTAGGACTGAACATTGCAAACAATTATTCATTAAACTCAAAAGTTTAACAGTAATTAATCTCTATCATGTATTACAGTATACCAAATGTAATGTCTTAAAATACACATTGAGAGAGAACATTCATATTTATAGCACAAGACATTGTAAAAAAAAAACTGGATGTACTGTTTCAGAGATTATCAAAATCATAATATTACTGAAATTGTACAACAAACTACCTCAAGAGTTTGCTAACTACAGGGAAATATATTTAAAAATAGACTAATTTTCCTTTTTATTCTATCTCAGAATATTTACACATTTTTTCAGGATGTAAATGAAACGTGACAGAAAAATATACACTTTTTTATGTGGTTTGTTTATAGATTAATCAGATGACCAAAGCTATTTCTTGGAGAATTACAATCCTGTAAGATTTATGATAGATTTATATTACCTATTTATTGATCAGTTGCATATATTATATGAATAATTTACTTCTATGTTGTATATTATGTAATCATGTGTGTGTTTACTTATTTTTATGACATGACATATATCTTGATTTCTGTATATATGATTTATATTTTATTTGACTTTTCCTATTGCTGTAGCTTAATGGCAACAAAATAAATTTAATTGAATTAAAAAATTACAGAAATATGTAAGTACAGGTGATACAATTTCAGAAACTTTAAATGTATCTGAGAGCTCTTAAGAAAACAAACTTAAAACTCTCTGTGAAAACTAACGATGAATTTGTAGTGGATGATGGATGTCAAGATCCTTATGATATTGTTAAGTTAGATTTACTGTCTGAACTACACAGAAATGTACTAATGTCCGATTTCACCAACAGATGTTAAGACTTAACACGAGTTTAGCAATAGTTATAACAAAAATTGCATTTCACCAACAAGTGTTAGCTTAACACTAGTGTTAAATCTGTTCTTAAACTAACAAGCCAAATTTCTGTTGTTAAGTCCTTAACAATTGTAAATAGTCAAGATGGCGAGCGTGAACGCAGCTGTTGATGTCGATTTGCTGTGACATACGTAATAGAGTGCGGCCTATGAGGAGAAATGATTTTGAGGAGCTATGAGAAGAAAATTTTTTACAGAGGCGTAGACTGTCGAAACAAGTTGCTATGAAGGTTACTGTGGAAGTACAAGAGAGATTAGAACATACATCGAAAGGAATATGCCGATCTTGCCTTTGCTTCAAATATTAATAACTTTGCTATTTTATAATTCACTGAATTATGTGGGCCACGCCGTGGCTCAGTGGTTAGACCGCTTGGCTCTCACTAAGGCGGCCCGGGTTCGATCCCAGGTGACCGCAAATTGAGATTTGTGGTGGAGAACACGGGGCTGCGGCGGGTTTTCTCTGGGACCTCCGGTTTCCCCCGCCATCTCATTCCACCGGTGCTCCATCTTCATCTCAGGAATCATCGGTGTCACCGCCTGCGGTGCCGTATGTAGTAAAAGCGGGCATTAAACACTACACACACTACACACACACACACACACACACACACACACACACACACACACACACACACACACACACACACTGAATTATGTGGATAATACTGCCACTTCCCGTCTTGAAACGTTCAGATCACTCGTCATTGTCCTTTGCCGCTCGTTTTAAATTTACATAATACTGATAGTTGTTTCGTTCATGCATTTGAATTAAATTCATTTCCAATTTTTTCCCATGTGACATCTTTCTCTTTTACATTCACCGCATCTGTTCTCTTATTTTCCACGATATTCTTATCCTTCATCACTAATTAAATTAACAATTCTTTCTCCATGGATGAGAAATTTGTCTCACGGCTTTTGTTTACATGCCATTTTTTCAGATGTGTGCAGACGAAAATGAAAACATCGCATCGCAGTATGTTCAGAAAATAATATGACTCACCCATAGCCTTCCATAACTGTAATATTTACAAGTCTCTTGGCATTAACACATGTTTGTTAACATTTTCAGAAAACAGGTTGGTGAAATGCAAGAAATTTAACAGCTTTGTTAGTGCGTGACAATTGTTACATTACATTTGTTAACGTCTATTTTAACATCTGTTGGTGAAATCGGGCATAAATGTAATTAATATGATAATGAAAATACCATTAGTTTAAGTGGGGATAGTAATATTAAATTTATTCTTAAATTCAGAATGAACAGAGTTAAAATTTGTTAGTCGGTCTTGCAGTCTATTTTAGCATTACGTGCTTCTATTGCACTAAACAAACATTTTTCACCATTTTCTGGAAGAAACAATTTTCTTCTGTTGCTTAAAATGTTTTTCTAGGAAGTGATATTTCTGCTTCATACAAATCGACAGGACAGTATCGGAAAGATGCTCGGTCACTTACACAATAAGCATTAACGCGAGGAGTGTCGAGTCATTTTGACCCAAAATATATTTTTATTTCTTTGTTGTAATCATAATTGTGGGAGGACATTCAGCATAGTTCATGACTTTTCATTACTGTTGTGTATCTTACAGTATACAAATTTTTAGTTCTGTACAAATCACAATATTTACAGTTTTTATGGTTTTAGCTCTTAGGACTGCAGGGTCAATTTGACCCAGATTTATACATTAGTTTAATACATGATGTTGGCTACTGTTACTTCATTGGTGGCATGTCAAGCCTTTGTTGAGCTAACTAAAAATGTGTTACTAACCACTACAGTAGGAAAACATCTCATTGTTGTTGCAATAATGTACAGGAAATCATTAGCTCCAGTGGTTCTATTGTTGCATAATGAGCCAACAGTCTTTCAAGACTGAGGAAGAAACAATGCAGTATTATTTTAAGATTCATAGTGAAGAATCCGGAGTAGTGGTGATGATATTTCTTAAGGAAAAGATGAGTATGTGCCAAATAACAACAGGAGTGAAACTAGCAGTGTTGAACTAGTTGAAAATAGTGATAGTAATAGTGAGACTGATTCAGTGGTTTGAAATGAGGAGCCTGCCATACCCACTGTCACAGTTCCTGCATAGGACGAGGATGTGAAAGAAGAGGTGGGCATGAGTGTAGTCTTGCAATATTAGCAAGAAATATTTCCTGTCAAGACATTCTGTGTGGTCAACCTCAAGCAGATAAATTTTCAGTAGGTCATGAACATCGCTGATGGAATAAGACGGAAATTCATCCTTTATGGACCACAATTAGCTACAACCAGAATATCATCTGGCAAAACAGTGGACCAACTACTTACACTAGGAGAAACATCTTTGCAGATAGTATAAGTAGCGCCTGGCATTTTATGGTAGGTGAGAACTTTCTGAGACATATCAAGCGATGTACAGAAGATGAAGCCCACTTGAAGACAGGAGGTCCATTTTGGACAATCACACTGGAAGAATTAGATGCCTTCTGTGCAATACTGTATGCTCATGGAGTATATGGGATGAGATCCAATTCACTAAAGAGCCTATGGAACAAAATGTGAGGTCCCACACTTCTTCTCAGCAACTATGGCAAGCGATCGATTTACAGAAATCTTTAAATACTTGAGGTTTTACATAAAAGCAACCTGCAGACAGCATTTGACTGAAGTTAAGTTTGCTCTTGCTTAAGAAATATGGAATCCTTTCATACAGAACTGCATTGCTTGTTTCCAGCCAGGAACAAATCTTACTGTAAATGAACAACAGTTTTCGTCTAAATGGAAATGTCCATTTTTACAGTATATGTAAGTAAACCTGACAAATTTGACATAAAGTTTTAGCTTGCTGTAGATGTAGATATGTAGTATGTGTGCAATAGTTTTTATTCCATAGGTAAAGATGAAACATGACCTGCTCATGAATCAGTTGGTGAAAGTGTGGGTCTCCACTTGCTAGCTCCTTTTACAAGGAGAGATCTAAATGTTATTACAGACAGTTTCTTACAGCATCAAAACTTGCAGATAAGCTGAAAACTAAATCACTAGTTTAGTTGGAACTGTGAATAGTGCAAGGCGAGATGTGCCTCCATTAGTGAAAGAAGGGCGACAACCTCATCAAAGTACTATTTTACTACAGAAAGCTGGTTCTAATACAACCTTGACAGTTTACCAGTATAAACCTAGAAAAAATGTAATAATCCTTAATACTATGCATCCTACAGTGGGTATTGCCAACAATAAGAAAACTCCAGAGACAGTAAGCTTTTACAACTCCACCAGTTTTGTGCTGATGTAGTTGACCAGATGTTAAGGCTGTACTCAGTAAGGTGTGGTTCTTGGAGGTGGCAAGTACATGTTTGGTACAGTATATTTGATGTAGCTGCAATAAATGCATGGATCTTGTATATACTGCTGACGGGAAAAAGCTTCAGTTGCAAAGATTTATTGTTTCAGCTGGCTATGAAAGTTTGTGTGTCGCATATGAGCAAGAGAAATTGTACATTGCCAAATCCACAGAGTGCTTTGGTGATAAATGAAGAACCTGTATTAAACCTGGATTCCTTGCTTGAATTTTCTCAATTTTGATGCGAAGACACCTACCTATTTCTCTGGTATGTCTGACGACAGCTGTTTCCATATATCTGTAGGGCAGAAGATAAAGAAATTCTTTTTCCTTCCAAACGTGGGATATTCAGTTGGGATTTTGCTGAAGTAGGTGTTAATAAACACTAATTTACACTGGAGACTTCTCATTGTAAGCATTTACTGCAACAGGGCTGCTTCATTTTTGTGCATCACATCACTTTCTTCATTATAATATAAAGCTGCTTCAGTCCTTGTTCCCCATCTTGCAAGGATTGGCTCAAGGGATAGACAAGTATCTTGCATTATATTGGTAAATAATTTCACCCTTGATGGTGCCTTCACATACACTTTCTTCATAAAGTAAATTAAGGCTTTTACTTTTGGAAGAATCGCTTGAATTTCCTCCTCCAACCTGTGGAGATCATGTACTAAACAAGTTCTTGTTTTCCTGATGTATGTTTTAGTAGTTTTGGTTCTGGATTTATGTTGTGGTTTTTTCCCCAAAAATGTGTGGCAACTGCTGATTTTTCTAATTGTTTATATTTTATGTTTCTAAAGTGTTCCTTTGCTCTTGTTTCTAAATTTCTTTTGGTTTTTCCAATATAAATTTGACTACAGTCACTGCATTCAATTTGATATATACCAGATCTTTTGTTTGATGGAATGGCATCTTTGATGTTTGAGCAAATTAGGTTTTTTAAGGAGAAATGGTTGACTGGTGCTAGTTGAATGTTTTGTCTTTTGAAGACCTTTTTGAATTTATCATAGGCCCATAGATGGTAAGTGAATTTTTTGAAAATCATATTAGTTTCTGTAGCTGAGAGGGTTGTGGTTTCCTTTATTAGCTTCTTCTTTTTTGCTAAGTTCACTTTTTTGTCTACTAATGATTTGGGAAAGTTATTTTTTTGTGCTATTTCAATAATTTTGTTGTATTCTGTTTTGTATTCTTCTGCTGTGAGAGGGATGTTGACCAGTCTGTGTGCTAAACTATTGAAGATTGCCTGTTTGTAGGATCTTGGGTTGTAGCCATTAGCTTTTATGTAGTCTGTCTGTGTTGGTTTTCTGTAAATGCCAAAGTTTAGTCTGTTTTTATTTCTCATTATTTTTAGATCCAAAAATGGTAAATACTCGTCTTTTATTGAAATGGCACAAAAAAAAAAAAAAAAAACTTTCCCAAATCATTAGTAGACAAAAAAGTGAACTTCGCAAAAACGAAGAAGCTAATAAAGGAAACCACAACACTCTCAGCTACAGAAACTAATATGATTTTCAAAAAATTCACTTACCATCCATGGGCCTATGATAAATTAAAAAACATTCAACTAGCACCAGTCAACCATTTCTTCTTAAAAAAACCTAATTTGTTCAAACATCAAAGATGCCATTCCATCAAACAAAAGATCTGGTATATATCAAATTGGGTGCAGTGACTGTAGTCAAATTTGTATTGGAAAAACCAAAAGAAATTTAGAAACAAGGGCAAAGGAACACTTTGGAAACAAAATATAAACAATTCGAAAAATCAGCAGTTGCCACACATTTTTGGGAAAAAAAACACAACATAAATCCAGAACCAAAACTACTAAAACATACATCAGGAAAACAAGAACTATCCACATGGGAACAAATCTTCATTTCAAAAAGTAGGAACAAAGTATTCAATTTCGACATCCCCCAGAAAGATTTGTTCAGCAAGTTCCTTGAACCGCCACCAGAGGAGACCTATGACAAAATATCGTCAACTACACCAATGAGAACCAGTCGATGTCCGGCTGAGGATAGAGGCAAAGTCTCTGAAACATGTTCCGGAAAAATTTAAAAGTAAGTGTTGTTTAGTGTCATTAATCGACTCCCTTTAAATTTAATTTATCATAACAACACTGTTTTCAACACTCCCAAAAAAGGAATTGTACCCTTAAAGGTTTCTTTTTTAATTGTACACCTCCAAACCTGGATAAACACCCAAGGGCACATCTGCAGATTCACACCAAATAATATTGGTTTCCTTGCGAACTTCTTTTTCGCAACACACTACACATTTTCGAAATGGTTACAACTTCTTTTGGTTCTGGGTGGTATACTTTTAGGAAAGTGTTTTCTCTCAAGTATGAGGGGTGATGTGGTGAATTTCTTACCCCCTAGTATAAAGAGGCCTCTTGAGTATTATAATACTCAATTAGGTTAAGAGCTCTTTATACATGCAAGTACAGGTAGATGAATGTCTTGCATGAATTTACAGCTCTGAAAATTACTAAACAACTGTGCATAGTTACATCCAGTGGTATAAAAATACTTTTTTTTACCATTTAACTGTTTTCCGTAAAGAGGGATAGCTAGTAATAGCTGATCCGCATCACCTATATTTGACCCGCCATTTCCCCAAACAATGGAGTAGCTAACATGCCATCTGTAGACCAACACACGTCACTGCTATGTATGTCCTAAAGATCTCCTTCATAATCGTGCAACAAATCTTCCAGATTTTCTACAGTCATACCAGAAGCCTGTACACATCATACCCAAGCTAATTTATTTGCTACATTACGGGGATAAGCCATGGTTAACATTGAAATTTAACAATTTCAAATGTGCCATTCATTTAGCTCTTGATAGCTATAAGAAACCACTCTGAACACAAGAGTATAAATAACTAAAATACAGAGCGAAAACAGCTGCATAAGGCTACCAGAAACCTTGGTTGAGAAACACTGTAGTAACATATGCTGACAGAGTTTTCTTTCCAGTGTGTGAGTGTGTAACACAATATATTCTCGTATGATTATCGCATGGTATAGCATAAATAAACTAAACTTGAACCGGAGAAGTCGCTTGCATAGCTATACATATATACATTCGTTCGTATACACACAGGACAAAATGATTCAAATGTTAGGCGTGTTCGGCGCAAAGAATGGCTTTTGCTACAGTGAAACAAAGTTGTGAAATTTCAATGATTTATTAATGTAGTCTACTTTATTGTTACTGTAGATTTATACTGCCTTTAATGAGTTTTAAACCAGTTTTTGTTTCGTTTAAATAACTTAATAAATATGGAAGATACGGAATATCATTTATGATGCATTTTTACAGCATTTAACAATTTAAATGCCCTGTTCTGTTTATTGGGTGTCCGTTTCCGGCCCCTGAAGGGTTTAAATGGCCATTGGCGAATCGGTTAAGCATATATGCTGCAGCATCTGTAATATTACCGGAGATCTTCCTCATTTTCACTGATATCGGCTGTTATTTCTTGTCAACCAAAAACTACACACACATGTAAACCAACTTTTAAAAAGAATAAGATTCTGACCGTTATTGCCATTTATGTATATAAAGTAATTATATTGACCCAAAACAGACTACTTATAAAAATGACTGATATTCACTGATACAACACTAGGGGAAATATGAATTATCATAGAACACACATAAACAAGGCTTCAACAATTAAGGATCTGAGCATAATGGGAACAATATTATATAATAGCCTACCAAAAGTATAAAATATCATTTAGGAAAAAAACTCTTTTACTAAACAGCTAAAAAAGTATTTAATCGAAAGTGCCAATATAGACTAGAAGAGCTATTAAACTAAAATAAATTGTAAATAGACTAGAAGGTGTAGTCACTAATTCTATTAATTTTTTAATTAATATTTTGTATTTTACTTGTATTAGCTTTTGATAATGTTCCAGACTTGTAACACAGTTATATGAGCAATAAAGGAATTGAATTAAATTGTATTACCGTAATATAATTATTTTACTGAAATTTAGTAAAGATCAGGATTTAATTTGGGATCTCATTTTTTATGGGGAACAAATTTAAAAAAAAAGTTTGTTGATGTAAGTCAATCTCTGTGGCACTACAGGCCATACATAATTTTGCTTCCATTTGAAAATATTTTCATATAGTACATTTCTTCTTCTCTTGGTATAGGACACAGTCCTGTTTATTTTTGGTCCGCTGTCCCTTATGCCATTTTAGGCGTCGGGTGAGGCAGTCACAACTATGGATCAGAAAGAGAAATCCAAGGATGGATGATCAGCCCAGTCCCTGGAATGAAAGCGTGGGAAGTAGATGAACAAAATGAGGGTAAAAAGTAAAGACAATAATGGAGCAATTGTGAAATGATGTTGGTGAAATCGGAGGTCCCGAAGAAAACCCGCCACAGTGCTGTGTTGTCTACTACAAATCTCATTTTATGGTCGCCTGGGATCAAACCCGGACTGCCTTGGTGAGAATCAAGTGGTCTAACTGCTGCATTACGGCACAGCCCTATAATACATTTAAAAGTTTTAAATAACTGACAGGTTTTTATAAAGGTGAAATTATTGTCGGAGGGGTTTGGTGTATCTATAAACTAATTTCATTAAATTATCTCTTCACTTTGTAATGGCAGTTCTTCCTTATTATTGATTCATCAGGAACTTTTTGTCTGGAATATTTCTCCAGGAAATTTTGAAATTCTGTATTCTTTAGCTTATTCAAAGGGAAGCTGGCTGAAACTAATGCTTTGCAGATACCTTTAAAAAAAGTCCCTATTGCCATCATTTCCACGTATACTTGGAGTAAATGCTGCTGATAAGTTTGTTGGGATCTTGGAGACTAGCAAGTTTTTTTGTAGAAGAGTTCGTAGAAGTTGCATGATCTATAATCTTTTTGTTTCAGGGACCTGTAACAGTGGTATAAAAATAATATGGGTTTATTTTAATTAAATAAAACCAACCATCACTAACTCTTAAATTATATTAATTTTTAAAATATTCTGAAAATACAGTAATAAAACTTAATGTTTTCACACACTTGGCACTATACTATATTTTCATATATTGTTAGAGTAGGATTTCCATCAATCATTGTCTCAGCAAATAAACTTTATTGCTTTTCTCTTTCGGCATTGTAATATTCCTTTTCCTATTGCTCATACTTCAGAAATTTTGATTAGCAGCATATTAGTATAAGTTTAAAAGTGGACATGGCTGACAGCTTTGTTTGTGGTATTAATATAAACCACATCAAAATCCACACCAAACTTTAAACATTTACCGCATGATTGTTGAACGCTATTTAAAGATATTGAGTGGCATATTTTTTATATCAGGAAACACTCATTGTTGATAGTTATGTTCTCATTTTCGGTAACCTAGGTTTAGGAACATGATAACTAACAAACCTACACAAACAGGGCCGTAAAAGTGAAATTTTCTCATATCCTTCTCTTCTTTAAGTATCAGGGTGGGAAAATGTACAAATCATTGTTGAAAAAGTAAAATTTATGCATAAATATACTCATATTAGTTAAATATGGGCTGTGTCCTATAATATGCATTTATAGGCACAATAAAACTTCCGTAATAAACTCCTTACAATATGAAATCAATTTATTACCTACTTGCATACCTCTATCAAAGAATAAAACATGTAAATATGCGAAAACTGAGCTCTGGTGATGATTCATTGTGTGGCTTTCATAGAGCTCAAAATAGGAAAGAAATTTATAAACATAAATACACTTTTAGAAGAGATTCTTTTGTAAATTAAACCAGTATTTAGGCAACTTTCTCAAGGTAAATTATTGAAAAAGTGCTTGCATGGTGAAACCCAAAGTTCAAATGAAAGTTTCCATTATTTAATATGGGAAAGAATTCCAAAAACTGTGCATATTAGGCCAAAAACTTTAAAAATGGGTGTATATGATTGTGTTATTTGTTGTAATTGCAAAAATGTGCATAAAGGTGAGTGAAAATATGAATGCAGCATGTCTAAAAAAAGATGTACATCAAATCTCAGAGGCAAAAGAACAGTTCATTTACTTGAAAATACACCTAGAAGTAAAAAAAGGAAAAGAAAAGATGAGGTAGAGTTAACTGAGCAAGAATACGGAGGAGGCATGTTCTGAGAGTAAGCATAATTTAAAAGGAATGGTACTTAATCTTTGAACATGATTTCCCGAAATCTTGATTTTTCATACTTCATGTATATGTTTATCAAAAAACTATAAAAGATATTGATATAAAATTTTTAGCATTTATTTGTTAATGGTCCTTGATAATGTTTAGTTTCTTGTGTATTTTAATATTTGTAAAAGCTTGCCTTGTCTGGATAAAATAACCTCCCAGTGTCCTTAATATTGGAGGTTTTCACTTGTCCTAAAGATGAATGTCGGGTAACTCTAAACTATGTACCCTGTACTCATTTGAACATCATTTAATTAATCATCTGATATTAGTTATGTTGGAGGATGTTAAGAGTCATTACAGACATTTAAGGGGAAAAAAAAAAAAGATTTGCATGGATGAGGATGGAGTCAAATGGTCTTCAGAGTGATAAGATATGAATTTCTGGATTTTGCAGTGGAAGGAAAAAGCAGTACATTATCTAAATGAATTATAAATGATATGTAGGCAGGACATAGTGGATTCTAAAATTGTAACCATAAAATATTAATTGCAAAATAAGAAAAGAGAATCAAGATTTTTTATGAAAAGCAAAACAAAGAGTAAGAACAAAAAGGACGAGGAAATAATACTAAAGATTAAAGTTCAACAAAGGAGTAGCCAGCAGAGTTAAAAGTTCTGGGCACCATGCAAACTGCTGTAGTACAAAGAATAAGCAGAGAGCAATTTAATTTTGGGTGTAGGTAGAAAGCTTTTTAAATTGAGATGTACAAATAAATTCAATTCAATGAATTCTCAAAAATCTCTATATTTTTCCGGGTAGTTTCCTGGAATGGGCAATTTCAGGTTGATAAGATTGTTACGCATCTGTTTTATTCTCCAAACAATGCTATAACATTATTAATTTTTAGATGAGTCGTATTTATTACACATCTGCTTCACTTTCGTACCTATTTTGAGGACATGTTTCGCAAGTCATTGTTTGCATCTTCGGCTCTTATGCGACTAAAGCTTGATCCAGTGGTGTGGGTAATTCTGGAGTTGCTGCTGCCATCTGTTGATTTAGTGATAAACTTAAATGTGGGATTCTCTTCTGGCGGGATTTCAAAGTTCATTAGTTGGTTTTTATGTTTTGCTTTGTATATTCTCTCCCATATGACGAGTTCACTATGTTTTTGTACGTATTTTAGTAATTCTGTGCTATCTTCAATTTCATGATTTTCAGACCAGAAATGAGCTGCTATTGCGGACTTATCAATATTTTTGTATCTTAAGTGCCTGAAGTGTTCTTTCTTTCTAGTGCCTATGTTTCTTTTTGTCCTCCCTATGTACATTTTTTCAGTCTTTACACTTAATCTTGTAAATGCCTGACTTTTCCTCTGGTTTTATTTTATCAGTATTATTACTGTGAAGTAGGTTTTTAATGTTGTAATTGTTTTTTGGTGCCAATGTTATATTGTATTTCTTGAATATTTTTTGGAACTTTTTTGTGGCCCAGGGGTGGTAAGTAAATTTAGCAAATCTAATTTCTTGTTTTATTGGTGTGAGAGCTGTGATTTGTTTTAATCTCTTTTGAAGTTTGAATGATTTTAGTTTTTTATCTACAAGGTTTTTTCCATATCCATTTTTAATTGCAGTTTTTAAGATTTGATGGTATTCGTTTTGATATTCTTGCTGGCTGAGGGGTAGATTAAAAAACAATTACAACATTAAAAACCTACTTCACAGTAATAATACTGATGAGATAAAACCAGAGGAAAAGTCAGGCATTTACAAGATTAAGTGTAAAGACTGTGAAAAAATTTACATAGGGAGGACAAAAAGAAACATAGGCACTAGAAAGAAAGAACACTTCAGGCACTTAAGGTACAAAAATATTGATAAGTCCGCAATAGCAGCTCATTTCTGGTCTGAAAATCATGAAATTGAAGATAGCACAGAATTACTAAAATACGTACAAAAACAGTGAACTCGTCATATGGGAGAGAATATACATAGAAAAACATAAAAACCAACTAATGAACTTTGAAATCCCGCCAGAAGAGAATCCCACATTTAAGTTCATCACTAAATCAACAGATGGCAGCAGCAACTCCAGAATTACCCACACCACTGGATCAAGCTTTAGTCGCATAAGAGCCGAAGATGCAAACAATGATTTGCGAAACATGTCCTCAAAATAGGTATGAAAGTGAAGCAGATGTGTAATAAATATGACTCATTTAAAAATTAATAGTTATTTTGCTTCACTGTGGTGTTCCAATACAGTTAAATCTCGATAGAATGCTATAACAGTTGCCATGATGCAGTAATCAGAAGAGTATTGCGCTTT
Source organism: Mantis religiosa (assembly GCA_030765055.1). Lineage (NCBI taxonomy): Eukaryota > Metazoa > Arthropoda > Insecta > Mantodea > Mantidae > Mantis > Mantis religiosa. Next base: position 49,813,266 of record CM060948.1, on the reverse strand, counting down.
CACACTAAGACCAGCCAGGAGAAGTTGTTCCAAGATGAACCCACATCGCACATAGCACGAATGCGTTAAACTTCAAAATGTTTTGAAAGCCTTAAATAAATGGTGTAGACACAGAAACCTTCCTTTTAATATATCAAAATGGCAAGTAATGGTCTTCTCTAGAGTAAAACTTAATGTTGCTTTTAACTACAATTTAGGTGAAATAAATTTCCAAACTGTAGAAACGAAATCAATTTAGGAAAAAACTATTTGTAGTCGGTTTATTGACACTTCTTCACTTACGTTTTTATATTATCGAGGGACTATATTTTGTATGAATATTAGAAGATTTGCTCTATCCTGTTATTCTTTACTACCAACAATAGATTTATTATTCTATCCCTCGATAATATAAAGTGACAAAGTGTCAATAAACCTACTACAATAGTTTTTTCCGATTAATTTTGACATCACTGTTACTAAATTCCTCCAATCATGTAATACCAATTTACAAGTTATTTTTAATAAGGGTTGATCCTTTATGAAAAACATCAGTGTAATATTCAGTGCAGCATACACAAATCTGGGATTTATCATTTGTAATTCATCTTTCTTCGTAGATGCCAGATGTTTATTTACATTATATTATTCTTTTGTGAGATGCAGACTTGAATATGCTTCACTTGCATGCAGTGCCAAATATATTGAATTTACTGAACTTATTCAATGTAAATTCTTGAGATTTTTTTCCCCTCAAAGTTTTTCAGTATTTTCCTAAGTTTGTATCACATGATTCAGTGCTTCACTTATTTGAGTATAAAAGTGTATCACATAGAAGGAATTGCTAATTGCTACTTTTCCTTTCCAAATTATAGCACAATATGATTTATGATGCAAGTAATATGTTTTTGTGTTCAAAATATTGCACCTAATAGATTTGGTTTTTTTTTTTTTTTTTTTACAGAAGGTTAATACTGATTCACTTAGGTTGTCACCTATGCTTAGAATGCAAACATTATACAATAAACTACATCCTTTAAATATTGATATATTTTGTATGAATATTAGAAGATTTGCTCTATCTTGTGATTCTTTATTACCAGCAATAGATTAATTATTCTATTGTACAATGTTGCCAATTCTTCTTTGCTTGTGTTATGATTCTTTTTGTAATTATTATTGTGGTTTTTTTTTTTTTGTTGCTTTACATGGTTCTAATTACCTTCTGTCCACTTAATTTTGTAGTCACTTTTGTATTGTAACTTTTAAGTGAGCATTTTAATTGGGGATACCTGTAATGTTCACATTATAAATAAGTAAATAAATTAAATTAATTAGGAGTCGATTAATGATACAAAACAACACTTACTTTTAAATTTTCCCGGAACCGGTTTCTGAGGTCTTCCCTCTATCTTCAGCTGGACATCGACTTGTTCTCATTGGTGTAGCTGGCAATATTTTGTCATCGGTCTCCTCTGGTGGCGGTTCGAGGAACTTGCTGAACAAATCTTTCTGGGGGATGTCGAAATTGAATACTTTGTTCCTATTTTTTGAAATAAAGATTTGTTCCCATGTGGACAGTTCTTCTTTTCCATGGCTCAAATCACTTGGAATGTCATCACTTGAAATTTCAGATCACATCGAACTTACCAAATTATGCATAGAACAGAATTTCTTCCAGTTTCAAACAAAATATTTCCATCAAACTGCTGGTTTAGCAATGGGCAACCCCTTATCACCCTTCCTGGCCGATCTGTACATGAGTGCACTAGAAATAAGGATCACTAAAGGTTTCCCATGGATGGTTTCCCATGGATGTTCAAACTCTGGCAAAGATATGTAGATGACATATTTGCCATAGTGCCAAAAAAACACATCAGTGATGCACTAAAACTTTTAAATATTCAAGAAAAAAGCATCAAGTTCACTGTAGAAGTTGAAAAAGACGAGTATTTACCATTTTTAGACCTAAAAATAATCAGAAATAAAAATAGAATAAACTTTGGCATTTACAGAAAACCAACACAAACAGACAACTACATAAAAGCTAATGGCTACAATCCAAGATCCCACAAACAGGAAATCTTTAATAGTTAAGCACACAGACTGGTCAACATCCCTCTCACAGCAGAAGAATACAAAATAGAATACAACAAAATTATTGAAATAGCACAGAAAAATGACTTTCCCAAATCACTAGTAGACAAAAAAGTGAACTTAGCAAAAAAGAAGAAACTACTAAAGGAAACCACAACCCTCTCAGCTACAGAAACTAAAATGATCTTCAAAAAATTCACTTACCATCCATGGGCCTTTGATAAATTCAAAAAAGTCTTCAAAAAACAAAACATTCAACTAGCTCCAGTGAACCATTACTCCTTAAAAAACCTAATTTGCTCAGACATCAAAGATGCCATTCCATCTAACAAAAAATCTGGTATATATCAAATTGAATGCTGTGACTGTAGTCAAATTTATATTGGAAAAACAAAAAGAAATTTAGAAACAAGAGCAAAGGAACACTTTAGGAACATAAAATACAAACAATTAGAAAAATTGGCAGTTGCCACGCATTTTTGGAAAAAAAACCACAACATAAATCCAGAACCAAAATTACTAAAACATACAACAGGAAAAGAAGAACTGTCGACATGGGAACAAATCTTTATTTCAAAAAATTCAATTTCGACATCCCCCAGAAAGATTTGTTCAGCAAGTTCCTCGAACCGCCACCAGAGGAGACCGATGACAAAATATTGCCAGCTACACCAATGAGAACAAGTCGATGTCCGGCTGAAGATAGAGGGAAGGCCTCAGAAACCGGTTCCGGGAAAATTTAAAAGTAAGTGTTGTTTTGTGTCATTAATCGACTCCTAATTAATTTAATTTATACAACAACACTGTTTTCAACACTTCCATGAAAGGATTTAAGTAAATAAATACCCATTGCTGCACAACGACAGCTATCTGGAGACTATATCATCTCGCAGAATGGCAACATGAATCAATCTGCCTGCTAACCTGATGTTTCAATGTACAATCATTTGCCATGCAGTTTTTTAAAAGCTAGCATCCTAAAAATATTAATCAACTATCAAGGATTCATGGCAACAAAAGTTAGAAGTTCCTTTATTTGGAAAGAGACTTATATAGCGATACAATACAATACTGAACAAATATTTAACATTAATTATATTACTGACATCAGATACTCATAAATGTTATATGTTTATCTTTCTTTAAATCAGCACACACTATTTTACATAATTGTGACAGACATGTGGTAAAAACTTATTAACATAATGTACAACATATCGCTTTTCTTTTCATGCAGTGAAGTGAATAAACAATCATGTATGATCGTTAAGACTTAGGACTTTTAGGACTCGACTTGTTCCTGCGCATTCTTTGAGTATAGGAAGAGGGGTGTGGATTAACTCCAGTAGTAAACAAGGTCGGCCGCCTTAGGGTTATACAAATGTGCTAACAAACTTTTAATAAAACAACCTATTACAGTGTATCACAGCATACATTTTATACTTTTCGAAGGTGAATCTCCTTCTGTCACTCAAGCAATATTTGTAATTTGTCAAACTTCTCTCAACATCAGATGATGTAACAGGTGCTGACATAAAATACTGCAGATCACATTGCCATGTAAGCGCTTGCGAATTGCCATGCCATGAAACATTGCCATGTTTCCTTGTGCGCTTGCAAATTATTTTTATTGTTTACCATTTTAAAATAGCCTGGGTTTTTCTCAAGTACGATTTTCATTTTGTTTTTATTTTATCCATGACAGGTCCATTTCTTGGTAGGGCGCCACATTAACATTAGGCATGGTGAAGTTACACTTAGCTCCCTTCTGTTTGAAAATATCACCTCTTGCTAACTCTTCATCCATCGTGTGTTTACATGCTTCTAACATTTATGTTCTTCATTCTCAGCGAACAAATTACTGTCTCCAAACACCGCCACTCTGCCACTAATGGCAAGGCATGCAGTGTTTGTACAGCCCTGAGCGTTTTGACGCATGACATAGGTTCTGTTACATCGCGTAGCATTTAACTGTTCTGCAGGGTTCTAAAAGTCCTAACTCTGATGATCGTGTAAACTAAAGTATTCTTCTACACAACATACTTCATAATTTGTACTACATCACTAAGAGGCTCATTAAGGGCAGTACTGGTATCTGCTCTGGTTTCATCTTCCCTTGCAATTGTTTTTGTACAATCACAAACAGAGTTTCTTACCTCAGGTTATTTAATTCTTAGTAATCAGACTTGGAATTGGCAAGTCATCTTTCCATTAAAACTTCTATTTTAATATGATTCCAACAGTACTGCCATTACCTTTTAAAATGATTGATATTGACATTTTTACCCTGTTTCGATTTCTTTAGTCAAAAATGTGTGAGCAACAAAAGTTACATATGCAAAAATAGAGTAGACACACATAATATATACTTTTAGACTAGGTACACATGATAATATATACTTTTAGACTAGATACACATGATAATATATACTTTTAGACTAGGTACACATGGTAATATATACTTTTAGACTAGATACACATGATAATATATACTTTTGCAAGTGAATAAGGTTATCACTGAGAAGATTCCATACTTGGTGACTGAAAATGAAGTGTAATCTGGATAAAAGTAATATTAATGAGAGTACCATTGTGGCAGGATGGAGATGCTACCATATGAGAATCCCCACGAAGCCTAATCACTACATGACAGAGCATTGAGGTATATTAACCTTCAGTGACACAGTGCTGTATTCATTCATTATTTTGTTTGTACAAGAGTGAAATATTAGGGACTTGAGGCACAGTAAGTGACGAAACACAAATATGTCTGATATGGAAGGTTAGCCAATTATTATATTTTCAAACTTAAAATTACCATTGCAGCTTTCAATTTTGTCACTTGACACAAAGGGATTTTAGGTCCCAGTTCTTTCTGATGTTCACAACATTTCATCAAGTTAAATATGATTTCTATTGCCTACCATGTATGACATGTTACTGTCCAGGAGACATGAATGCTTCTGAACGAAGTGTACATACACTAGTGAATTGAGAAGATATTGACACATTGCTTCACTCACACTGTTTATTCACAGTAAGTGAATAGTAGTAAGTAAGTAAGTTGTAGTGGTTTCCTCTTTGACAAGTACATCACGCCATCTATTAACAATACGGAGAAAGAGGAAACCCCTACAACTTACACTAATCGAGTATCAGCTGATGATAGGAGCAAGATCTCTTGAAACATGTCCTGTGAATAAACAGTGTGAGTGAAGCAATGTGTCAATATCTTCTCGATTCACTTTTGTACTAATTTGTGCTTCACTGTCCCTACGCTTCTTTCAAGTTTATACTTTGTGTACATACACTGCCTCGCTATGCACATGCGACAGGCTTGCGTAAACAACTCTGTTGTTCCACATTCCTTCCACACGCTTACATGCTTTGCCATGTAGTACAAGGTCTTCTAATGTAGAAGATCCATATTGTGAAAACATCAAGTCATGCTACATTGATGTAAGAATTTCATATTGGATAGTGAGATTTCAGTGGAAATAAACATTTTGAGGGGCAGTTTTAGAATAATATCCCTGTGCTTTTCTGAACGCCTTAACTCAAAATTGAAAAACTCAGCATCTCCCAAGGGTGGGACACTTAAGATTTTTAAGAAAATTCCTCATTCCTGATTACAACTTACAAGTAACTTGTTTTTAAATGTTGATTTTCTCTAAAAAGACTAATTAGTTTGATTAAAATACCTGATGTTTAAGATATTTTCTTGACAAGTGAAATATATATCTTTAAAGTAACTGAACAGCCCTACTGCAATGAAGGACTACTACATATTATGTTTTTCAAATGGGAAGAGTTTTGGACCACTGCAAATAATATTCGTTAGCGTGCTCTGCATTGCCACCTCTTTACACCCACTCTTTTCATATTTCCTTCTCTCTTGAACACTATCATAGACCATGCAGGTCTCCTTGGCACTAAACATAAGGATACCCAAAGTGAATTTTCAAACTTTTATAATAATTCAGTTGTTGAAATTACAATTGTAATATGCATACTCACATATTATGCCAAAGTTTTAAATACTTCGAGATTTAACTGTAATACTTGAAACTCTAAAGCAAATTTACTATGCAGTCATACACTCTCATTTATGCTATGGGGTGGTATTATGGGGAAATGTACAGAAAAAAGCAATGGTAAGAATATTAAGACTCCAGAAATATGCCATCAGAATAATTTGTAGATTAAAAAGGAAGGATTCGTGTAGAAATGTCTATAAAACATTAAATATATTAACATTTACAGCATTGTATATATATGAGTGCATTAAATACGTAACAAAAAATTCTAGCAACCAAAATAAAAACATGTACATACATACACATAACACAAGAACAAAACAAAATTATTTCTTAAACAGATTAAGAGGAACATTAAGTAACAAAAATATAGAAAATAAATCTAAAGAATTGTACAATCATTTACCGAATCAAATAAAACAGATAACAGAAGAAAAATTTAAACTTAAAGCAATTAAAAAGTACCTTGTAGAAAACCCAGTCTACTCTATAGATGAGTATAAAAGGTTAAATTAAAGCTTAAATAGTAAAGGTACCCTCTGCATATTTTATTATATTTTATTATTTTAATACTGTTATGTACAGATTGTATTTGTTAAACCTGTTGACGTATCCTATGTATTTGGATCATATGGATGAAAAAAAGGTTACCCTGAAGGCCGTAATTGCCATATGGGAGTGTCTAAGCTATGTAAAACTGATTACTATGACAAGCACGACTTAGATATTTAGGGCAGATCAAAACCAGTTTCCAGTAATGGACATGCTGATGATGATGTTTAGTTAGATAGATTTATTCACTGTTAATGTAACAAAGTATACATGCACCTTTGTCTGTGAGTATTGTGTTTATGTATTCTCTGTATGAAATATAGGGGATGAATAAATGTCGAAATACTTGTTTATGAACAACCTATTTTTCTAATCCAATGTGACCGCCATATAGCTGTGAATGACTGACCTGCATGACTCCAATTGGTTGCTGACCTAGTAGCGTTCTAGGACAAACATCATCCCATTTGAACAACACAGTAAATAGCCTTTCTAATAAAGAATATAGGACCATATTTTGCTGTACTTGGTATAAATTATGTGTACCCTCTAGTTGTACAGTGTTGCAGTACAGCTTGTAAAAGTCTGTTAATCATTTGGAACTGTAACCACAATGAGATCATAAGTAACAAGCACTTCATTTTCTGCTACCAAATAAGGAAAAGTGTCAAACACTGAAGTGCTACGTTTTTTACATTAACCTAAGAAACCATCAAATGGTTAGGTACTAGCTTACACTTGGCTAGTATGGAAGGACAATTAATTTTCATCAATTTAACCAGCAAATGGTTTAATACAGAATGCGGAAAAAGTTTCAGTTAAACTGCAGAATAATGGCAATGACTTGGGTTCATCTACTATGGTGCAAAATGAAAACAAGATTTGCTACAGCACAGTTCTGAAATATGAAAGACAGCAAAATGTTGCGAACACATTATGAATTGCATACTGATGTACTAATCAATGTTTTCTCTTATAATCTATTGCAGATTATAAGCTTACTAACCTGCTTTTTTATTCTTTATGCCAATGTTCTGCAGTTACACCTGGTTTAATACAAAATATGGGAAAGGTTTAATACTTAACCAAAACTTAAGTTAGGTTAGCTAACAACACTTACAACAACACTTTTCAACACTTGCAAGAATGGAATTGTGTTATATGGCTGACAATGTAGCAAGCTACTAACAAATAAATGCCCTTCATCTACACAATCATTGTTGACATCTATAGGCTCCGATAAGTTGTTAATAGTGGTCTGAGGTTTAATACTTAACCAATACTTAGGTTAGGATTACATTTAAAGGGAGTCGATTAATTACACTAAACAAGTGTAAGTTTAAATTTAATTTATTTCAACAACACTTGCAAGAATGGAGTGGTGTTATATGGCTGACAATGTAGCAAGAAACTAACAAATAAATGCCCTTCATCTATTACACTAAACAAGTGTATAAGTGTTGTTTAAATTTAATTTATTTCAACAACACTGTTTTCAACACTTGCAAGAAAGGAGGTGTGTTATATGGCTGACAATGTAGCAAGATACTAACAAATAAATACCCTTCATCTATTACACTAAACAAGTGTATAAGTGTTGTTTAAATTTAATTTATTTCAACAACACTGTTTCAACACTTGCAAGAATGGACTTGTGTTATATGGCTGACAATGTAGCAAGATACAAATAAATGACCTTCATCTATTACACTAAACAAGTGTATAAGTGCTGTTTAAATTTAATTTATTTCAACAACACTGTTTCAACACTTGCAAGAATGGAGTTGTGTTATATGGCTGACAATGTAGCAAGATACAAATAAATGACCTTCATCTATTACACTAAACAAGTGTATAGGTGCTGTTTAAATTTAATTTATTTCAACAACACTGTTTTAAACACTTGCAAGAATGGAGTTGTGTTATATGGCTGACAATGTAGCAAGATACTAACAAATAAATACCCTTCATCTATTACACTAAACAAGTGTATAAGTGTTGTTTAAATTTAATTTATTTCAACAACACTGTTTTCAACACTTGCAAGAATGGAGTGGTGTTATATGGCTGACAATGTAGCAAGATACTAACAAATAAATACCCTTCATCTATTACGCTAAACAAGTGTATAAGTGTTGTTTAAATTTAATTTATTTCAACAACACTGTTTTCAACACTTGCAAGAATGGAGTTGTGTTATATGGCTGACAATGTAGCAAGATACTAACAAATAAATACCCTTCATCTATTACACTAAACAAGTGTATAAGTGTTGTTTAAATTTAATTTATTTCAACAACATTGTTTCAACACTTGCAAGAATGGAGGTGTGTTATATGGCTGACAATGTAGCAAGATACTAACAAATAAATACCCTTCATCTATTACACTAAACAAGTGTATAAGTTAACTTTAAAGAGAGTCGATTAAATACACTAGACAACACTTACTTTTAAATTTTTCCGGTAAGTGTTGTCTAGTGTCTTTAATCGACTCTCTTTAAAGTTAATTTATCATAACAACACTGTTTTCAACACTTCCAAGAAAGTAAGTGTATAAGTGTTGTTTAAATGTAATTTATTTCAACAACACTGTTTTCAACACTTGCAAGAAAGGAGTGTTGTTATATGGCTGACAATGTAGCAAGATACTAACAAATAAATGACCTTCATCTACATTAAATTACTGGTTAAGTATGAAACCTCTTACACAAAACATTAACATGACACTGGGGAAAAAAGTAAATCAGTTTGCGCTTTCACAAGCGTCAATCCAATCATTGTAGACATCTATAGGCTCCGATAAGTTGTTAATAGTGGTCTGAAAGTCCTCCAGACACACTCTACAAGTTATCTTTGCTGTATTCCGTGCCTTATCCCTGTTAAAAAAACATACAATACATTAATTACACTTCAGGAATATCTGACAACACTGGTATTTGCAATTTTTAATAATACTTTTGCATCAATGAAAATTTTTTCTTTGTACAACAAAAAATAAGTCTTCAGTTTAGCTGCCACACAACCTATTTAAACTTACATTTTTACATCACATGACTTTTCATGATTGCAGAATGGACAGTTAAATTGTGTATCTAAAGGCACAATAGCCTTTCTTTTGGGAGGCGGCTTCCTTTTACTCTTTCGACGTCCCATCCTTCACACTGCAAAACATCAAATTAAAAAAGATGAAGTATGTAACTATTGAGGAGCATTTTTTCAAAACACAATAGATGCAGAAAATGCACTTCTGAGAAAAGCAGTTTTTTCTATTTATTGGCAATACTGATTGGTTAGCACAGCAAATATATTTATCATTCGATTCTCATTACTGAAACTGTCTCATTGAATGTGAAAAGAAACAAACAGCATAGTTTAACTAGTGCAAATTTGAGGTTTGATAATTCAGAGTTTTTTCAAAAACCGATAGATGCTGAACTTTTCTGTGTGAGCGAGAATTTCGCTGAACTTTTTTTGTGTGAGCGAGAATTTCACACATGACGTTTTATTATTTTTGTCATGTATTGTTTTTGTTACTTTTTATTTATGTATTTATTATTTTATATTTATTTACACCTTTTCATAATACAAAATGTATTATACAACCAACATAATAATGTTTTATGTTTTATAAACAAGTAAGTGACGAGTATTAATAAACCAACTACAAATAGTTTCAGAGATAATAATGTTTATAAGGATTATTTTATTAGGTATAACCTTCAAAACTTAGTACTGCCATATTCACAGTAACAATATAATATTTTGTTTTATTTATATAACAAACATATTGAATACTTTACAAAGAAATTTCAAACAATATGAATGTGTAAGCTTTAACATTTATTAGTATCTTCTAGTACATCTTTATAAAATTCTTATGCAGGTTCTGGAATTTCAAAAAAATTTTGCTAGATTTTGAACCTCCCTTTTCTTTTCTTTGCTCACTCTATTAATTTTGGGAACATCTTGAGACTGAAGCAGGAATTCACTGCAGGACTTGCTGCACGGTTTCATCACATCCACCTCCACAGGCTACGCAGAATATGTATTTTGAACTTCTACTCATACCTTATGCTCTTCCTTTGATTGCTTGGAATATGTTATGTTTTGCTGGGTATTCATTTTGAAAGGAAGCTTTGACTTCAGTGTTTGTTTTGTACTTTCTTTCAAGTCCTTAATTTTCCTGTCTTTGTAAAACACTTTCACAGAGCTGTGATTTTGTAATATCTGATGGTACTCATCAGGGCTCAAGATATTCCCTTTTCTTCTTAATTCTTTTTCAATTTTGCCGAAAACTCTATCAGGAGGCATATAACTGTGCCCATGTATTGGGTAGATATGTGAAGTGTTGAAAAACGTTTCACTCTTCTCCAGGAAAGCAATAAGCATGAACATCATCACACTATTCTTGTTCTGACTAGAGCAAGAGTCTGAAAATAAACAAATGGTAGAAGGAGCATTGCTGGACATCCTTTATTCCAGTTCAGACAAGAAGTGGTGTAAAGCTGAGGCAACCTGGTTGCAGCATTTAGCAGGTTCAGTTTCCAACCATGTATACAAGGAAATGTGATCTTTGTTCTGGGTTTTAGATGGAATCATTATGTACTGATTATACAGCCACACCTGCCTTGCATAGAATACCTTGCTAACAGTAAGTTTAGCCAGTAGTTGATTCTGCTACATATCAAAACAAATAGTGGTTGCCTCAGCATTTTCCTCTTTCAATAGCTGATAAAACCTTTTTGAAGCCACTTGTGCAGTCTGTACATGGTTCTTAGTTTTTCTTTTCCACATCTGCCTCTGTCTTAATTTTCATCAGTCCCATTTTGTAGGTGGAGCATGTGTCAGTGTGCGGTGTATGGAATGAAAGATTGAAGAAGTTATAAACTATGTATTTTTATTTTGACAATGAGCAGACTGGTAGCTTTCTTAATCATCTTTTGTTACAAAAATTGGTCCACATTTTTCTGATATTAAGTTCTGGAGGTAAATATCCTCTCCTTGATTTTGCTCTTCCATAATGCCTTTCTCTACATCTGTACTTCTTTGTCTTACTTTATAGCAGCAGAAATGCCCTTCTGTAATATTCCTGTTCTATCACCACCGCCTGCGGTGCCGTATGTAGTAAAAGCAGGCGTTAAACACTACACATTTCATTTCATTTGTTCTATCACCTCCTCTGGTTTCCTTTGGCACATTCCCAGACAGGTGAAATTTTCTAGCCAGGACAGATAATCTTATCTTTTGACACTCCTGTGATTCCTTGGAAGCTTGCAGTGCATACTGACAATACCTGGCCATCATTAGTTCTCACACTGTATTTACTGCTAACAGTCTGCTTTCTATTTGCAGCTTCTTTTTTCACCACTCTGCGATTATTAGATGTAATACGCATATATTTCATAAGGAATTTATCTTGATCTATTTTTTTGAGCACGGAAAGATGTTGGTGAAATCAACTTTTATCATTATAAGTCAAATCAGCTACATCACAGTGCTTATGCCCTTTCAGGATTTCGTGGAGTGCACTCAAGACCATGTGAACATGAAATTGCTGGAGTATGAGGTTTCTTTGACTTGCATTTTGATTTCCTTTCTTTGTTTTTGCAATTCCTACCTCCCACGCATTCCAGTTTCACAATCTGAGCTCCTGGCCATTGTGCATAGTACAGTGCAGTGTCTCAACTGAATGTGAAATACAAGCACACAATCTGAGTTTGCAGTTATTGCCAATGCTGCAGCAGTGTACAAAGCTTGCAGAAATGATTGGGAATTCCAAGAATCGCAACATTGAGATGGCAGTCAATGCCAACATGTGTTTTTTAGAATTGAGATTGCTATATGCTGGATTATAAAATTGCATCTATCGACTTTTGCTTTAACTGATCCAGTGCATCTATTGAGTTTTGAAAAAACTGCTAATATTCCCTACCTTCTACACAGGACATGAATCAAATTTTGCAAAATCTGATTTCACAGAACGATGCAGAAGGTGAAAATTATGCCGATACTACATATAACTCAATTTCATAAAATGTTGCATCTATCGAGTTCTGAAAAAATGCTCCTCAATTCTCACTTAATGTGTTATGAACACAATAAGATGGTATTACTTCCACCTATATCCATTATGATAATATATGTAAGTTTTTAACAAGGATATTTTAATGTCAGAGTACATGTAGCAGGCATGGCGATGTCGAGTATACTTTTGCAGGTTAGGAATTCACCAGACATGGTTAATTCCTAAGAGAACAAAGAATCCCAGGTACTGTTCGAAAGTTAACTGTAAATATTTTGAACCCAACAAAGAAGCGTCTTTCTGTTCAGTTGTTCCTTAGACAGCCGGTGAAGCACACGTGAGCTTAGAACCTAATGCACCAGTATACTCGACTAGCATTTCAACTGAGCCTGGTATTGTGCAACTATTGTAAATAGCAAAGGCTTATATTTATTAATTAAATAACTAGCTACAAACTTAAAGGTTGTTGTTGGGATTGTGCATGCCCTGACTAAGAGCAAAGTGCACCGAGTAAATCTAGCCGAAGCACTACCATTTCTTACCACTGCACTCCCACCCACACCTCAGCTGCACCATAGCCGAAGAGATCTTCTACCAGAGGTATGAGAAAACATCACATCAGGTCATCATCAGTATAATAATCTGAGGACTGTTATAAATATGGAGCCTAACGTGTAGGCCTGATTAAATTTCAACATCTGACGACTACAGAGGCAGTGCAGAAACTTAAGCTACAAGAACTTCTAGTTGCAGCATACCACATGGAACAGCTGTCAGGATTTGGAACTTCAAGGAGTACGGGGCAGTAATCAATTCAGGAATTCATGTCAAGGACAGTAACAGGAACATTCAATCAAGGTCTGTTAAAACTATGTATATTCACACATGTAAAAAATGATGTACTTGCGTAGTGGCAAACGAAAGTTTGGCAGAATCAAACAGTATAATGGAAACAAATTCTGTCATAGAAAGCATGTCAGATACACAGGAAATGTTAGGGGAAACTAGCCAGTGCAAACTTTTAAAAATATTGCAGGAACTAGAAGTAAGTCAAACAGAAATGATTGTAAGTCCTTCTCTAATAACCGAAGGGACAAGTGCATAATGAACCAATCATCATACACCTACCCGACGCCATACCCTCTGAGAAACCTTGTAATGCCACCCTCACCACAGAAGAGATGTACCAGAAGGCCTACGAGACAAAATCCAAGGCTGACATACGGCAGCAGAAACATAATGAAATGAAACACCAAAAGGTGTGGCAGCTTCCAGTTAAATGATGCCATATGGCATCACTAAATCTATTTATGTATAACAGCTTCTTCTTTGGCCAAGGCAGTCATTTGTCTACATCAGTTATTGACAGGAGTCTCGTACAGATGTCTCTGATAACGCTAGTTTCAATCACACAGAAAATGAAGCTAGTCACAGTGAAGCAACAAATATTATACAAATAAAAATATTTGCAACAGAATCTCCGTTTAACTTAAGAAGTTGATGTTAATTCCTTCTTCTTTATAAAAGATTGATTTGGAAAGGCAATGTGCCTTTGAAATCGATCTTTTGTAAAGAAGAAGGAATTAACATCAACTTCTTAAGTTAAGTGGAGATTCTGTTGCAAATATTTTTATTTGTGTAATGCTAGTTTCAATACTTGCAGTTCAGTGGTTGGTACGTCTACTTTCTTTTGTTGGTGCTGTTGAGGTTAGGGAGTCCTTTTGCCAGTGCCGAGTATTTTGCAAACAAGAAGTTAAATTATATATTATTTCTCAATGAAGCCGTGGTTTTCTGGTTGTTAAAGCATTTACGTACATTTCTTTCAAATAGATTAACCAAAACTATGCCATATGTACCATTGAATTAGCGTCAAAAAGGGTGATGCCATTTGGCTACTTTGGGCATTTTGTTTGAAGAATATATTACTTTTGTTATGCTGTGAATCTAACTATATGCCAGGTATGCAACCAGAAAACATTTAAAAGTGTGAAATAAGATTTGTAACCATAATACTTATAGAAGATAGTTAGATTTTATTTCATTTTTACTCATTGCAGATAAGATAGTTACATTTTATTTCATTGTTACTCATTGCAGATGATTCGAAAATTAACCGAAAAAGAAGCCCTTAAAGGAACTATTTTTACTTCTGGAAGGAGACGTGTCTGGTGAGGAGATTCTTTCAGATATAGATAAGGCAGAGAGCGCAGTAACTGAGGTAGAAGAAGTTAGTTGCCAGGCAGCAGACATCCTCCAAATCCTGACTGTTGTGGTTAGAAGTCATGAAGTTGATGAAGATCATATACCTCTGGCTGAGCGCTTAGGAAATTCAGTTACAGATGCCAGTATGTCAGGTGGGAATGATGACGACATAGACACAAGATACGGTGAACTAAACTTTACACCAAAATGGAGATTTCCTGATATTGAAGCTGTAGACTGACTTTGTAATATGCAGCAATATTCTCCTCCCCCATTATAATGATCTGACTCCTCTAATGTACTTCAAACAATTTTGTGATGATGCAATGATATCAAACTTTTCTGAGCAGACAAATCTATATTCTGTTAAAAAAAAAGTACTGCTATTAATACTAACCCTAATGAAATTGAGCAATTTATTGGTATACCCTTTACTCTGGTATAGTCAAAATGCCTAGCTACTGAATATTCTGGGTAATGGACACAGGTTTTCCTATTGTAGCTGATAATATGACAAGGAACCGGTTTGATAAGCTCAGGACATATTTTCATATAAATGACAACTCAAACGTGTGAGTTAGGGAGGATCCGACAAACTTGTAAAAGTTAGGCTGTTTATTGATGCTCTTAGGGAAAATTTTATTAAAAACTGAACCTTCCCTTCAAAGGAAGGTCAGGCTATACACAATACATAAGAAATAAACCTCATAAATGGGGCATAAAGATGTTAGCAGTAGCTAGTTCTTTGGGAATACTACCATATTTTATTGCATAATTGCCTCCCTTTTTTCTCAAAAAATTTACTTGAAAACATTGGGGAGGGAATTATGCGAGTGGTGCTTCTAGGAATTCAGAAAAGAAGGGAAACCATGTAGTATTATGTAAAAGTTATATAGGTATACAGTAATTTGTGAATGAACTGGATACATGTCACAGTATTGTTTCATTGTTTCTTTACTCTGACTATTCTGCGGTCTCACTTTTGTCACTATCATCACTATTTTCATTATGACGACTTGTAGCAAACTGACTTTGAAACATGTTTGCAACTTCACATTTCAATTTTACGATATGCTGTCACAATAGCACTACGAGTATTTTTGTGGCAAGCACTGCGTCCATTGTTGTCAGTGACAAGCACTGCTGTGTCGATTGTTGTCCATCATCAAGTCATTTGAAGTCTGCTCCAATAAGAAAAATCCAGGAGAGGGAATTATTCAATGCTTTATAGGTAAATAACTTTTAGAGATGAAAAATCATGGGAGGGAAATATGCAAGGGGAGGGCTTATGCAATAAAATACAGTCTATGATTTTGTAATTTATGTTGGTAAGGATACTTAAGTTTCAGATTATGGTTTGGGTATAAGTGGTATTATTGTATTGCAATTAGCAGAATATTTACCAAAAAATCAAAATTTCTAAATATTCTGTCATTATTGGTTTTCATCTTATAAATTGGTTGTGTCCCTAAAGAATAGTGGTATGTTAGCGGCAGGAACTGTAAGACTTAACAGATTGCAAGGTTGTAAACTAAAGGTGATGCTGACAAAGTATTTAGAAGTTCCTTGCCCTGCTCTAGTAAGTGAATATAATGACTCAATGGAAGGGTGGATTTACATGACATGCTTGTTGAACTGTATAGAATAGATATAAGGGCAAAGAGATACCACCTAAGAATTGTATTTCACCTTCTTGATTCCTGTGTTGTAAATGCGTGGCTGCTCTATAGGCATCATTGTAAACAGAGAGGTGGAAACAAGTTAAAGCAATTGCTTGAATTCAACAGTGACATTGCCCAAGCGTTGCTTTTGTTTAATAAGCCCAAAAAGAGAGGTCAACCATCGGAACATGAGGTATCCAGAAAGTGTGCTAGAGCGTCAAGACCTTTAGCAGATGTAAGACATGATGGAGTGGATTATTTTCCTGATTATATCATACAAAACAAAGATGCAAACATTGTATACAACATTATTTGAGATTGAAATGTATCAAATGTAACATTGCATTATGTTTAAACAATGGAAGGAACTGCTACCTGATTTACAACACTACTGTATAATGACGTAAATGTCAAAATGTTAAGTAATCAAGTGCATTATATAAATTATACCTTAAAATGTGATTTTTCCCATTAATTTAGCATTTAACAATGCCATGTAGTTTCCTAATAAAATTCTTATTGAATATAATGTTTGCTTTTCTGTTGCCCAGTGATGCCATTTGGCATCATACAAAATTTTTGACTTACGGTCAAAAGTAAATAAAATGTAAAATATAACCCTCATCTTACATAACTAAACGATAATGATGCATACATAAACTTTTTTTTTTTTACACCTGTCCTTGATGGTGCAGTCTGGAAAGGGTTAAATGTGGTGAGTTAGTTTTGGTAAAAACCAAACGTTTGTCTGACAAAGGCAAGAAAGGAACCCACAAGCTATTTTTAAAATATCGTGGACCTTAAGAAGTAACGATAATATTAAGCACCCACACATACAAATTTTGTGACAAATGCACAATGATTTATAGGTAGTTATCATATTCAGATGTTAAAACCCTATAAAGAAATAGATGATCCAGTAGTCAGCAAAGATAATGATTTATAATGAAAATGAAGAAAGGTGTAGTTGTATGCCACGAATCAGCATATCTCCGAGAATGTCAAGTTGTGTACACGCAAGGGTATAAGTGGGGAATGCCAACTGTAATATATGTCAACAAAATAGGTATATAATTATAAATAACTCATTGTGAACAGGCCACTATTGTTAAATTGTCTCAAGCAATAATAATTGTCTTTAGGAAGTCTTTTACTGTTAACAATATCTAATGTTATAACAGTGGGAAAGTTTAGCAATAATGACAAAAAGAATATAAATCACGAAGTATTCTAACAGCACAGTAATATGTGTTACTGATTGGTAACTCAGGACAGTGGAAAATGTCTAAGTGGGCCAGACTCTTTATTATAATAAGTAAAGTCTGTTTACCCAACGCGTGTGCAGTTCCCAGTCAAAGGGACCTCAACGGACGGGACCCTCCCCTCCACTAATGACCGTCATAAATCTATCTCCACACTTCAGAAATGGAACACTGACGTTGGGGACCAATAGCAGCCCCCATTTGTTGAAAATGACAGTTGCATGTCTACTCCGCGTGGAGTCTCAGTTGCCAAATTTCCAACTTCCAGTTGTTCTGTTTCATTAGGTGCAAGACGGTGATGTTAAAATGTTGCAACATTGTAGAAAGGACCGTCAGGAGGAGGGTCAATGTTGTAAAACGATTATGAGGGGTTGTCAAAGAAAGCGGCCGCCGTGCACTTGCGTTGGCTAGACAGACTAAAGAATATTGTGTATTTATATATAAAGGAACAGAAGCATGCCAAGCTTTATACCTGAACAGACATTAAGAATAGGGCAATGCCTAAATGAAAGGTATTGTAATGTATGAATAGGGTAGTGCAGTGAAACACAAATGCATTGCAAAGGTGCAGTGGCATGCGACATGAAAAGAGTGGAGAGTTAAAGTCAAGGAGTTATTTTATATACCCTCTCTACAAATGTAAACATTTGTGTTCAAGTATTGAAATCAGGGACAGTATGAGACAGTATTACTTTCACCTATATCAATTATGATAATATATGTAAATTTTTGACTAGGATATTTTAATGTCAAAATACAGGTAGCATGCCATAGCGATGTCGAGTATACTGGTGCAGGTTAGGGATTCACAAGACCTAGTAAATTTCTAAGAGGACAAAGAACCCAGGTACCTTTAGAGAGTTAACTGTAAATATTTTGAACTCTAGCAAAGAAACGTCTTTCAGTTAAGTTCCTCCGTAAACTCAGCCGGGTTAGCGCCTAACGCACGAGTATACTCGACCAACATTTCAACCGAGCCTGGTATTGCGCAACCAGCGCAACTAATGTAAACAGCAAAGTGCGTATATTAAATAACTATCGACAAACTTAAAGGTATTTATTGTTGGGATTGTGCACGTCCTGACTAGGAGTAAAGTGCACCGACAAAATCTAGCCGAGGCAGTACCATTTCTTACCACCCGCACTCCCACCCACACCCCCACCCACACCTCAGCTCCACCATAGCCGAAGAGATCTTCTACCGGAGGTACGAGAAAACGTCATATCAGCTCATCGTCAGTATAATAGTCTGACGACTGTTATAACAATATGTGACATTCTAATATGAAAATAGAAGAAAACTAATCACCTTATTTCACTTTCTACCACAGTATTAGTATGTAATATCGATTTTACTAAGATGAGCCCTGGAACAGCTTAATTTCGGCAAGTCCTGAACTCTGTAAGGGACGCCAATTGCTGTGAGCAAATCTGTCACAGAACATCAAACTTTTATACGCGCTGCTCCCGTGTAAAACGTTGGCAATATGAGGCGATTGGAGCATTATATAGCGCTGGGTCATAAACTAAACTCAAAAGATCGCGCTCGCAAATACTTTGCCGGTAGGTATTACTGAAGTATTTTTGTATCTCTGCCTATCCCGACACTAAGGGTGCCTCTGGAAGGGGGTGCGGCCTTTTAAAGACGATGACTTCCGAACTCTTGCTATACCAGGCCTTTATGATAGAACGAGGGGTATAATTATTGAGGAGTGTGGTAAAGCTTTATTAGGATTTTTTGTAGTATTGCTATCAAGAGGAACGTGATGCTATCTAGGTATTATCTAGGGTATTTATTCAGAAGGAGTCTGCGATGTTTGCATCCTTCCGCGGGGAATATACCATTTCTCGCGGGGCCACGAATTAGTGTGTTGGAGTTGTGAAGTGATTCGTAGAATATACGGGAGAGAGTTAGGATGTCTTCTGTGAGGTCTGGAATGGAGAGGTCGCGATGTGCATATGTCGGGAATGTAGCAGCCAGCAATGACGGCAGTATGTAGGAAACGGTTCTGTTGTATTTGGAGACGGTAAAGGTTTGTTTTAGCGCGATGCCCCAGACCTGGCATGCATAGGTAATTAATTGCAGGTCTAAGTACCTGCTTTTATATGCGTATTTTGTTGCAGTGATACTGCCGAGTTTCTGTGGTATAATTGGTATAGGGTGCCATCGTACGAGAGATTTTATTGTAAAGATGTGCTGTGTGTGGCTTCCAGGTTAGCTTGTGATCCAAATTTACTTCAGGATATATTACTTCCGTAGTCCAGTTAGTTAACTGACCCTCTGCTATTCTCAGTTTGGGGACATCTTTCGTTTAGTGAATATAATGGCTTGCGACTTGGTAGAGCTATCCTTTAACCTTCAAGTGTTAAACACAATTGTTAGTGAGCCTAGTTTTGCAGCCTTCTGTCTGCAACTTGATGTTTTACTGAGCCAGTAGCAATCCCTGTGTCATCGGCGAACTGTTATAGTGTGCAGCCTTGGTAGGATGGCAAGGTGATTATGATC
This sequence comes from Mantis religiosa, assembly GCA_030765055.1. NCBI lineage: Eukaryota > Metazoa > Arthropoda > Insecta > Mantodea > Mantidae > Mantis > Mantis religiosa. The sequence goes on along the minus strand of CM060948.1, from coordinate 49,792,946 downwards.
ATAAATTTCAGTGGGCTTAGGACGCTTCCCTGGGGGACTCCTGCATTGATGGTAAGGGAAGCGGAAGATATATCTTCCTTGGTGACACTAAATATTCTGTTATGAAGGTAGGACTGGATCAGATCCATTGTGGATGAATTATATGGTGGCAGATGATATAGTATGACACGGTATAGAAGACTCTCATGCCGGACAGAATCAAAGGCACGGGTAGGATCCAAAGTAATTTCACAACAAAGTGCCTGTTGAATCCCTCAGTTATTTCATCCACAAGACGTAGAAGCTGATGGACAGTGGAGTGTTGCCTACGGAAGCCGAACTCTTCATTCCGGAGTATCTGCTAGGTATCTAGCATGTGTTGGGGTCTCTGTTGCACCATCTTTTAAATATCTTACTCAAGCTCGGAAGAAGACTTAATGGGTCTATAGCCTTCTGGTGTGGAGAAATATTTTCCAGATTTTGGTAGTTTTAATTTTTTGGCACGTTGATACTAAATATAGTAGACCATTAAAAAGGTGTACAGTTAAACTGAGCCAGCTATCCGGTAGAGCTCGAAGTGTAGCTTATGGGATGTTATCGTGACCTGCAGCTTTATAGGGTGGCACTGCAGCTGCTTGAATGCAGTGACGGATGTCGTTTGTACTGTCTCCGGATAAAAGGATCTGGAAAGGTATTCATGAACCTCCATTTGGACCTGTTGGATGTGGTTGACAGGTTTCAACTGAATGGAAGGTACTCTACCAAAAATTTCCCATCAGCTCAACTTGTTTTCTTGCAGATTGGGCTACGATTTTACCTTGCATTAAAGGTTTGTCTTGTGTAGGTATACGCAACAAGACCTCTGAAATACGCCGAAGTGACTGGTCTGGTCTTCTGTATCTAATGAAGTTAAGTGCCGCTCCCAATGCTCATTTACACGGTCTATAAGTTGCAGCTTCAGACCACTTGCTGGGCCCTTCGTCGGGCTTTCTTTTTAATGCAATCAGGTCCCGAAGGTGTCTTGGACGCTTTATCGTTGTTTGTTGCAGTGCCGAGCTGGAGAAATTGCCTGCTGAATAGCCGTGATTATTGTAGTATAGTTTGTACAATTTCTTAACAAACTTATTTCCAATAAATGACCCTTTGCTTACACATTCCACCCCACACCCTTTCCCGATACAAAGCCATTAGTGAGTACAATAGGACTAAGCGATGTTAAGAATCTGGACAAACTGTACTCTCTAATGGCTTTGTACCAGGGGTGTGGAGTGGAATGAATAAGCGAAGGGTCATTTCTTGTAAATAAGTTTAAGAAATTGGACAAAGTGTAGTTATCTTGGTGATCATGGATCAGGTTCTTCCTTAGTGGAACAGAGGTCTAACTTGGCTGGTTGATCTGCCATAATCTGTGTACACATGCCAGTTGGTACGGCGAGGGTTAGGAAAAAGACATTTTGCTTTAAGTTTGGGACGGGCTTTAAACAGCAAGAGGAATGGATCTGAAGAAAGTGTATAAATTTGATTATGGTGACGAACATTCTGGATAATAGGTATAGTATAGCAACGCAAAGAAAATCCCTGTAAGGAATGTGCTGTGGGAGAAGGCCAGCGAATGTGTGTGGCAGAGAACGCTTGCTATACAAGGAACAGACCGTTAAAAAAACATGCGCCCTATTCACTCTGTACATTAAAGCCGAGAAGATTCATTCACAAAAGTAGAAGCCGTCAGAATGTTTTTGAATGGTCTGTAACTGTACTGACATGGGGTGTCATAAACCTGTCCAGGGAGGGTGTGGGGACCTTCGGCCAACCCCCTGCGTCTCGCCTCTCGGAGACTTTCTCTCCTGTGGAGGAGTATATGTCTAGCCGATCTGGATGACGATCACAATGAGTGATCGTAGGAGAGAACGGCGAGAGTACTATTAGGTTGTTTGTGAGCACGTAGCGTTCTAGTATTATTCCTGGATGGTTGAGAATTGTTGAATTCCAAGCTGGGCTCTTGGCATTTTAGTCCCATTGCTTTGGGGGCGATGTTAGTAATAAACCAAGTATCTAAGTCTGTGGCAATGATTGACCGTTCAGTTGGGATGTACACTAAAAATAGCCTAAGGGGCCCCTTAGTTGGTTTCCCTTTGTATTCCTGCTACTTCCACATTAGGCGTTGGAGCAAGTTACAGCTGATGATGGGAGACACTACGACTCACATAGAAGGCATTTTTGTATATCAATCGGCTCTATAGGTTATATTGCAAAACATTCAGGAATTCATGCTCTGATAGTGTATTATGTGCGTTTCTTGTACCAATAATATATGGATACCTTTGGCAGATATAAACGTTAATGCTTCCAAAAGTTTGTTACGTAAACCAATAACATTTCAGTAGCAGACTTTAAATGAGATCTGTGATATTACCGAACCGAACCGCCATAAAGAATCAGGACCTTCTGGACGGTGTGTACAAATAGAGTATATGGATGGACGTGTGTTGGTCGAGTTCGTAATGCTTCAGCTAAAATGTCTGCGAACTCAGGTTGGAGTGGTAGGCGTATTTGATGCATTGTTTTAGGAAGCCTCGCCAGGCATATTAGATTAGGAGGAAAAGTTGTAGGGTATGGGAGAAGACTGTGTAGGTGTTCTATTTGTAGGAGAACGGTGATGCTGGTTGAGGGAGAGGCGGTTTGTAAGCCTCTGCTGGATATTTGGTTGCTGCCTGGTGTGTGGACGTCAGGATGTGACGGTCTTGGAGAAGTTCAACTGCTGCGCCTTCAGTTGTACAGCTGTATGCTATTGAACCTTTACAGTTGGGTCAACTGGTGAAGAATCAGGAGCTGCAGCATTGGAGGCAATGGCTCCATAGCTCGGATACTTGATTGGTTGTCAGGGTGGAAGACCAGGATATGTTGCCCCCGAGATTGCTTGCTTAGGTAGGGCGGCATTATGTGGTGCTTAGGCCGTTGCATTATACTTGTACTGTTGTCCATTTTTAGATGTCTAGGGTTCCAGCCGAACTTCTTGCCAACTCGAGCATTTGCCATTTAGAGATGAATGAGCATCGCCGCAGCTGTAACTTCGTAATATTGCTCCAACAAAGGCGGCCTTTCTCAGGTGGCTTCTTATGACCAACTTCCCCACAAAATTCACAAACTGGTTGTGTGCACCCAGCAGCATTGTGGATAAACTGTTGACAGTTTGTACATTGTGGTGTTGGTTGGGGTTTGTAAGATTCAACCCGCGTTGAGTTGTAGAACATGTGGTTCTTGCTGAGGATTTCCCTTGTATTTGATGTTTTCCTCAAGGATACTCTGAAGTGAGATAGTGGTTTGAGTTGGGCTACATGCTCCACTGAGTATCTTTTGTTGTCTAGAAGATCCGTTACCTCTTCCTCCTATGAAACGTCATTTAGTTTAACGCGTCCTTTCCTCGGAAAGGAGCGCAGTGACTCGATTGTTTGTTTCTCCAGATGTTTTTGGAGTTGTCGATGAGCATTTGCTATGGCTGATAAGATTGCCACCGTAGCACATACATTTCTGAGAGAGAATTTAGCTTGTGTATCAGAAGGCACAGAAGCTAGTATTTACCTGGCATCATCCGGGTTGCGCAAGAATATAGGAGTGGGGCGACTTCCCTACGGATGGCAGCTGTTGCAGGAGTGGGTTGAGGTGCAGAAGCTGTGGCAGTGGATATTGTGGGCTCATTTTCATCCTCCTCCATCTGCTTTGGCTTATTTGGTGGTGGTGTGGAGCAGCTCCTCCTTTTTGTATGCTATTTTCATTGAAAGGTTCTTGTGGTTTTGGTGGTCTAAGAGCAGTTATTAATTGAAGGTGTTGCAAGAGGTGGTGTTGGTTCTGTCATCTAGGCAGTACGTCTCCCTACAGGCGTTTTCCAAGATGTGGATGGTGTGGTCTTCTCACTTTTAAGCAAATAGTTGGTAACTGCTCCAACTGTAGTCCTATACACCATTTATATGCGAAATGCACATACAGCTGAGATATTATGTAATGTGAGTACTTAGATTTTCTCATCTGCCAGTTTCATGTATTTTAGACGACCTCTCTCCTCCAGTACTAATATTCTGTTATTGCTCGAGATAGAAGGAATGTAGGATTTATTATTAATTGACCTCCTAAAGAGCGCCTAAAGTAACCACCATTTATACAATACATAGCGGGAGAAACTTCTTCCATGTTTCCACTGCTAGTTGATGGTGTCGAAGAAGCACAGTTTTGACACATGATTTGAGAGCGCCATGTTGGCCAATAGCAACCGCTAATGTAACAGCATATCAGAAGCAGACTTGCTTTTGTTGCGTGCAGTAAGGGCACACAGGTCCCCTATGCAGTGTGGGTGGCGCCTTAACCCGCTCGGCTCGTGTTGGATCGCAGGCGATCGCAAAGTGAGATTTGCGACGGACATGGTGCTGGAGCGGGTTTTCTCCGGGATCTCCGGTTCCCCCGCCATCTCATTCCACCGGTACTCCATCTTCATCTTATGTATAATCGGTGCCACTGCTGTGGTGCCGTATGTAGTAAAAGCGGGCGTTAAGTAGTACAGATTTTATTTCACTTTATGCACCGTAGGTAATTTATATTACGTGTATATAATATCAGTTTTATACACGTATTGCAAACTTCACGAAGCACTAAATAAGCGTTTTTTGCCACATAATAATCACTGTAGTACTCACAGTTACAGGATATCTTTTGCGTAGCACATGTCACAATATGGATGCACCTCACATGTAGTGTCACTTCCATATTATAGTAGTAACTCGATGAGTTACACTTGCACTTATAGTCACCTACAGTCACATGCAATTAGATAATTACTGTGTAAACACTCCCGCATCCAGCCATATATGTCGGCTGCAAGATGAATGATGAGTATATGGAGCAAACTTGCAAGGGCTGTAATGATAGGGTGTCACCAGCAACAAGCTTCCCGAAAGTCCTGTTCGGAACCAAACATTTTGACCGATGCATGTACTTTTTCCCCCCTTTCCAAATGCACACTATGGATGGCACCAACAACCGGATATGAAGGACATTTTTGCTGCCAATACAATTATTTTCTCCGCTGTATTGTATACTAAATAATTATAAAAGAATAACATTCACTCAGTTCAAACTTAATATGCCGTATTATTTTACTACGTATGGAGACCTTTCCATAATATTATTTGTCTATTTTGTACCTTATTTGAGCTCAAGTACGATGTGAATGAGACACAATTGTCTAACTATCCTCATTTGAACGACATTTTAAAGCTAGAATTGTAATTTAGGTTAGAACGGTATCGGAAGGAAACCAAATTAAGTTGGAATAAAATGTTCATCGATTTGTAAAACTCGCAAGATTTGAAAGACATTCAAGAGCATATGAGCAGCAAGAAGGAAGGGAATGGGGTTTCACAAAGACCTATTGATAAGTTAGCTTATAGTTAAATGCCGAAAATTAATATGATGGCATAACCTGAGTTGTACCTTCATAACATACTCAGTTATAGTTTTATTCTTTAGATTAACGTAGTATTTTATAATGTGTCAAGGATGTTGTAGATGCAAAAGCAGTTAACTTGTATTAGTTTCATTAAACTTGTTACTTATTTATTGTTACAATAACGAGGTTTTTCTGCCCTTTTTTTTTTTTTTTTTAAGCGGTCCTCATCTCAAGCTACCAGGAATACGATGGGAGGAATCGAAAGTGCAGCATTAGTGGAAATTGTGTATGTTTCTCGATTTAGTAGTGTGCAGTGATGACCTCCAGGAACATTGTTAATGTGGCATGACGCTTTCATTCTCACCTATACAGCAATTGATTGTGGTATATCAAATATTTCTGGCTGTTTGGAGTTTCATTTCACTATCAGTGGGGAAAATGAACAAAATCTTTGAGGTCGATTGTGACAAATCTGTTCTAAATTTTCACGAAAAGTGAAGCTATTTTAGGCAGTTGATTGGGTATACTAATTGGTTTTGTGTTATACTGGTCGCCAATCTAGAAAATGAATGCGTTTCTTAGGGAGAGAAAGGCGACGCTGCCACGAAGAGAGTGCGTTAGGATTAACTGTACGAAGGTGATTCGGTTGCAACTGCAGTGGGTATTATTATTATTATTATTATTATTATTATTATTATTATTATTATTATTATTATTATTATATTATTATTATTACTATTACTGTGCACGAAGACAGTAGTTATGTCGTGGATATACATTCAAAGCATAGAACACGCAAGAACACAGTGTAAAGATCATCGTAACAAAAGGGGCATACCTGTGAAATTTTGATGTTTATTGTAGTGGGGAAATGCCGCGTATGAGCCAATCACTTGAATCATTGCTGGTGTTGCTGCTCGATTGATAGACAATGAGGTCACAGCCGTCGTCGTCGGAAGAGATACTGGAATTCCTCGTAAAAATAAGTTGTTCTGCAGTCTCTTTCAAAATTCCTTCGTTTTCCCAAACGGCACTTATGCCTTTTGTGTGTCATCACATTTTTGCAGATTTCGGCTTTTATTGTTGTTAGAACCTCTTCCGCCAGCTTTATTGTTGATGACACAGTAAAGTCTTTATTGTTTCGGCCAACATAACCCTTTACTCAGCCCATATCAACACGATCGGGTTAAAGTGACAATGATAGGGGGGAAAAGAACTATTTTGTCGTAAATAATCCCGGAATTGACACATTTATTGCTGAAAGAGATAGTTTTCGTTCCCAAGCACGTTCAGGTTTTCGTTTGTCTTCGCTATCTTTGTCACTGTTTTTAGATATAATTAAACATTAATTAAAACTCAACTGCAAATGCTCCCAGCGCTGGCACAGATATAGGGACTCGAACTCACGTAAGCCAAGACAAATTGCCATAAATAGGATGCAAAGGAACTTGCCAATACTAAATCTCTGTGTAAAAAGAACAGCAACCAACGTGAAGACATTTGTGTTTATTTCAGGGTTATCAGAGGTTAAAAGCAACAAGGTATTGTGTTTAATGTAGCGTTAGCAGATGATACGCGTAACACGCTCACCCGCACGTCATTCTAAGCACTTGTTAGAACATCGGCAACCAAGGTTTAGCGTGTAACGTTGCCATGGAAACGTCTCGACCCCAGTTGGTCCTGATCGTTGCTATGACAACCGTTATGACGTACCCATCCCCTCCCATTTAACACTAGAAGGACCTGCGAGTATAGTCTAACGAGAAGGACCAACCTGTCATTTTGACGGATACAGTTTTATTTGCACTTTTTAAAATAGTAAACAAATTTGAATGCATACCAGTTTATTTAATATTATTTATACAGTTTAGTGGTATATAATTTTACTTTTGTCTTAAGAATTACATGGTAAAATGAACCTCTGAAGCCCAAAAATTAATCCAAATATATACGATAAGAAAATGTGAAGTGGACAACTTCCCTTAGAAAACACACGTGTTTAAACATAAAATTTTGAATACCACAGTATATAGTAGAAAAACACTTATAAACCTGATTTCGCTCCTTCAGAGCCACCTGCAGCATTGTAGCACCTAACACACGTGAAGGCAGCATTGCCTAAACATGGTCCACAAACATACTTGGTGCATTTGTTAAATAAATGCTTGCTCCTTTTCTTCCCTCTGCATCTTCCAATTTGGCATGTCTTCTAAATGTTGCTCTGCTGAGGTACTATGTTAAGAAGTGCATTTTGTACCCTTGTGGATTTATATGCTGAAGGCAACTGTTCTGCTAAGTTGTATATGAACTGACATCTGCTTACGTTTTCTCCTGTTACTTCCTTATAGAGTACCCATGCATTAATAGCTGCCAAGGCCAACACATAGAAAAAAACATGTATAGGCTACTTTCTGCATCGATATTGCACTGTGTACAGTAAAGCCATTTGATCAACGACGTCAACGCCATACTTGGTGTTATTGTAGTAGGCCACTGATTCTGATAGCTTTTTAGGATGTTTATTTATAGTAACTGTGTCATGCATTGAACTCAAAAGAAGCACATTTTTGTTCTTTCTCCCCTGATAGCATGTCAGAGTTACGTCACCTGACTTATAAAGTACAGTTCTGTGCAAAGGTGCTGTGGCACATTTTGCTGATATAGGGATTTCCCTTCTACATTTCTTTATTGTGCCCACAATGCTTGTACTTTTACACTTCAAACTTTCTGCAAGGCATTGGGTTAACGAAAAATTGTCACATATATTTCTTCCTGAAAAAACAAATGGCTGTATAAGACGCATTAGAACATGCTCTGCAAGAGGAACACCTGTGGGGAGCTGATCGTCTTTGCTCAGGTGAGGAAAACCATTCACCAGATACTTTGAATTTGCATCAACTGCAAGCCAAAACTTTATTCCAAATTTGTCCGGTTTATTGCTCATATATTGAATGAAAGAGCACCTAGCCTTGCAAGGAAACAGTTGCTCATGCACAGTGGTATTTTCACTTGGAATGTAACACTGCAAGGAATTGGCAATAAAAGGATTCCAGACAGGAGCAGCAGCTGCAAGCGATCTATACTTAGTCTTTGAGAACGTGTGTCCTTGTCATCAAATCGCATAAACCACAAAATTTCAGCAAATTTGTTTCTGCTCATTGTGTTCCTGAAAAATGGTGGTCCCTAGGTATTCGACCATAACAACTTCAACGGAAAGGAGTTTTGCTCCAGCACCTCGTAATTACATAAGTTGTAGCACAAATTGCTCCACTTGGGCAATAAAGCTTTCTTACTCATTGACAAAGGGTCTGCAGAGTGCCATAAACCAATCAAGAAGGAGAACAACAATGTATGTGGACAGATCCGAAGGCTATTGTTCACATTTCCGTACCTGTCAAAATGATGGATGGCGGTCCTTCTAGTAGGAGTTGTTTGTACCAGTTTTTAGAAAGGTCCAAAATGCTTAATTCTTTGTGGACGTGTAAATGTCAATAATCTAGATTGGCGACAAGTATAGTAACTTTAAACTTAAAATGTTTGAGTCATATATATAACAGTCTATGTAAGATGAGTAGTTTTCAGTTTAAATTACTGCCTAAATAGCTTTACTAATTGAAATTGTAATTGTCATTTGGTTTCATTAAGCCAAAATTAAACACAGTGAATATCATATGATTTCTTCAGTATTTAAGCTTTGTACATTCTTGGTGTATTTATCCTCCCCGGAACAGGATTTACACACTGAAACTGTACTAATTTGTAAGTTTTTATTACATTATTAATGTTATATGAATCAATCACAAATTTCAGGTTTTTCTCTGAATATTGTTTTGTAAACTTGTGCTGAAAATAAATGCATATACTGTAGACCTTTTCAAATTCTCATTAAATATAAGCATTAACAAAGCTTCTGCGTTCTCTTTTTAAAAAGATAGTGCTATTTTGTGCTGAAAATAAATGCATATACTGTAGAGCTTTTCAAATTCTCATTAAATATAAGCATTAACAAAGCTTCTGCGTTCTCTTTTTAAAAAGATAGTGCTATTTTTTTGTACATAGTTGTTGGTATCTTCATTTGAAATTTATATATAAATTTCTTTAATGGCTTTTTTTTTAAGACATTTCTTCTAGGGAATTTCTCAACATTATTATCCTTTTTCTGTGTACAAAGAAATTGCATTACAATAACCTTGTGGTATCCTTTAACGTTTTCCTGTACCAATAGAATACATTAAGTTTGATTTATGAGTCACTATGTTTACACTCAGTCTTCACTTACTTGTTGTTGTATAATTGAAACGTTTTCAAGATCATTCGATCTCATCCTCAGCTGTTTGGTGACTAAATGAACCTCCCTCTTCTTCCACTACTACGGAGCTCCGATCACTCTGCCATCTGGTGTTAGGCGCACTAAGTTTTAATACTTCATTTAATGCCGGGATTTCAAAATTTATAACTTTATCATGGTTTTTGTTTATGAATATTTTTTCCCAAATATACAATTCTATGGGTGTACTTAAAGATTTTAACAGTTTAATGTTGTGGCCAATGTTGTGGTTTTCTGTCCAAAAATGGTGTGAAACTGCAGATTTTTCTGTTTGTTTCAACTTAATGTTCCTCTGATGTTCTTTTTGTCTGGTTAACAAGTTTCTCTTAGTTTTTCCTATGTAGCTTTTTTCACAGGTTTCACAATTAATCTGATAAATTCCTGATTTCAAATTGTTGGGGATTGTATTTTTCAGTGGTTTATTTAGCAGGTTCCTCAGACTGAATTTGTTTTGGGGTGCTAATTTTAAGTTTAGTCTTTTGAAGATTCATTCAAATTTTCTGAAATCCCATGGATGGTAGGTGAATTTTCTATATTGCCAATTTGTGTTATTAAGTGGTGTGAGAGTGGTATTTTTTGATCTTATCTTCAGTTTTTCTTTTCTCTTCATCATGTTCCTTATGATGGCTGGGTTGAATCCATTTAATACTGCTATGTCTTTTGAAAGAACAACACATAAAAGACATAGCGGTATTAAATGGATTCAACCCAGCCATCATAAGGAACATGATGAAGAGAAAAGAAAAACTGAAGATAAGATCAAAAAATACCACTCTCACACCACTTAATAACACAAATTGGCAATATAGAAAATTCACCTACCATCCATGGGATTTCAGAAAATTTGAATGAATCTTCAAAAGACTAAACTTAAAATTAGCACCCCAAAACAAATTCAGTCTGAGGAACCTGCTAAATAAACCACTGAAAAATACAATCCCCAACAATTTGAAATCAGGAATTTATCAGATTAATTGTGAAACCTGTGAAAAAAGCTACATAGGAAAAACTAAGAGAAACTTGTTAACCAGACAAAAAGAACATCAGAGGAACATTAAGTTGAAACAAACAGAAAAATCTGCAGTTTCACACCATTTTTGGACAGAAAACCACAACATTGGCCACAACATTAAACTGTTAAAATCTTTAAGTACACCCATAGAATTGTATATTTGGGAAAAAATATTCATAAACAAAAACCGTGATAAAGTTATAAATTTTGAAATACTGGCATTAAATGAAGTATTAAAACTTAGTGCGCCTAACACCAGATGGCAGAGTGATCGGAGCTCCGTAGTAGTGGAAGAAGAGGGAGGTTCATTTAGTCACCAAACAGCTGAGGATGAGATCGAATGATCTTGAAAACGTTTCAATTATACAACAACAAGTAAGTGAAGACTGAGTGTAAACATAGTGACTCATAAATCAAACTTAAATAAGAAGAATACTTCACTGTTAATAATGCTTCTGCTGAATACATTAATTTATTGTCAAGTTGCCTTGTAATTATTACAGTAAGAAGCTTTGGAATTTGAACTTGAGGGTGAGGGAATATAGATGTGTTGTATGACCTCAACAGCATTTTGAGTGGTCTCATTTTCTCATTGTTTATTAAAGTTGTAATAACCTATTCATTTGTAACAGGAATATTATATCTATAATGCTCAGTGGAAGACATAATTATTCATATATAACAGGAAAAAGGTCAAGTTTAGACTTGGCTTCGTGCATATTTTTTCAGAAATCAGTTGGTCAACTTCACATCTTGCGCATTGATGAATAGTTTACCCCACATTTCTTCAGCGTATTGAACACGTATTGTGCTAACATGCGATAGTTGAAATGTGCTGTTAACTTTACTCCATTAATTCCCAGTGTCCTATTTAGAGGACAACACATATAAGTATTAATAAATCTCTAATTAATTACTTTTTTCCGATTACTTTTGCCTTATGTTGTATAATGATACTTCTTAAAACTGATTTATGCTTTCTGAAAATTATAATCCATAAATAGTACCCTTTATTGCTTATTCATTACAGAGCCAATTTTTCAGTTATTACATGCGTTTACATTATTGATAATTTATGCATGTTTTAAGTGTGTGGAAATTATCCTTCCTATTGGACTTATAGCCAACAATCTGCTATTTAAACTCCTTGCATTGTTACTTATATTCATTATTGGACATTGTTGCAAATGTTTGTGTACTATAAATAAGACACTGGGACTCAGTGATATCATTTGAGCTGTTACTGTTGATGCATGTTACAACTTGAGAAGCTGACTCTGCAGATTCATTTCCTTCTTAGAAGTGCTAGTTAGTAATATAATAATAATAATAATAATAATAATAATAATAATAATAATAATAATAATAATATAATAATATACCAATAATATAATTTATTATTATTATTATTATTATTATTATTATTATTATTATTATTATTATTATTATTATTATTATTATTATTATTATTATTTATTATTATTATTTGTACTTACATATCTTACAATCTCAATTACAAGGTTTACAGTTCTAATCTAGGTACAAATTTGTCAGCTGCTTATATTACGGACTGATAGTGGTGTTGGCTCCCTGGCCGTTAACCTCTATCCTAGCCCTTATTATGACCTTGACCTAATGTTCTGATTGTCTTCCATTTCTCTACCTCTTATTTCCTCGCCCTCCTCAACCATTTCTCTTTGACTTTGTCAGCAAATTTCCCCACATCCCTTAGTCTTTTCTCTCTTTTCAACGTAAGCATTTTTATTGTAACTCTGTAAGCCCCTTTATTATCCCAGTTCTTATCCCATATTAATTTCCTCCAGTTTTAAATTTCTGTACACTCCACTACATAATGTTCTAAACTTATTTTTTTTTCACATAGAATGCACTCCTTTGGTGAAACCCCTCTCAATATGGTTCCTGTCCTTAACCAAGCTAAACCCTCCCTCTCATATCTGTCACATATGTCTATGTTTCCCTTCCCCATTCTGTCTTTATTTTCAGGTATACATTTAGTGATTTCTTACTTATCAGATTTCCCCATGTCACTTGTCTGTGAATGTCCTCTATCCTATTCTTAATAATTGTCCAAAAACCTTTTACATTTCTTTCACTCTCTTGCCAGATATCCCCATCCCTATTTTAGCCAGCGTTCTCTCTAGCTCTGCCCACCAGCTGTTTTTACATGTTGAATTCTTCTGTTGTTCTAGACAGATCTTTAATGTATCATCATCATCCTTTTTTATACAGCTATACCAATATTTTAAACATCTTTCTATAATTACCCCACTCCTGCAAGGTCTTCCAAGTTCCACTCTAGCTACTCCATTTGGCGTTGACTTATTCCAACCCAGTATCTCTTTACAAAACTGTTCATATGTATGTTCAACATGATTTCTTATCTCATATTGGCCTCCCACAACTCCACACCATATTAACTTTAAAGAGAGTCGATTAAAGACACTAGACAACACTTACTTTTAAATTTTTCCAGAAAAATTTAAAAGTAAGTGTTGTCTAGCGTCTTTAATCCACTCTCTTTAAAGTTAATTTATCATAACAACACTGTTTTCAACACTTCCAAAAAAGGAATTGCAATATTGGGCTAACAAGCCTTTAAGAAGTGAAAACCGGAAAAATGTAAAAGTAAGTGTTGTCTAGTGTCTTTAATCGACTCTCTTTAAAGTTAGTTTATCATAACAACACTGTTTTCAACACTTCCAAAAAAGGAATTGCAATATTGGGCTAACAAGCCTTTAAGAAGTGAAAACCGGAAAAATGTAAAAGTAAGTGTTGTCTAGTGTCTTTAATCGACTCTCTTTAAAGTTAATTTATCATAACAACACTGTTTTCAACACTTCCAAGAAAGGAATCCACACCATATGTCATTTTTGATTCTACTATTGCTTCATAGATTCTTTCATGCCACTTTACTGACATGTCTGGTAATTTATGTTTACAACTCCTTACCCCAGACATCGCTATCTTTCCTTTCACTCTTATCTTTCTCCTATGTGCTCCCCAGCCTCCATTGTAGCACAGTCTCATCTCTAAATAGTCAAACTCCTTTACCACCTCCACTTTTTGGTCATTTAGATACCACTTTTCATCTTTTCTTAACTTATCACCCTTCTTAAACACTTATCTTTCTCCCATGTGCTTCCCAGCCTCCATTGTAGCACAGTCTCATCCCTAAATAGCCAAACTCCTTTACCACCTCCACTTTTTGGTCATTTAGATACCATTTTTCATCTTTTCTTAACTTATCATCCTTCTTAAACTGTACTATTTTTGACTTGCTTATATTAATTCCTATCCTCCATTCTTTACAGTAGCTGCTAATTTCATTTATTGCTCTCTGTAATCCTATCACTGTTATAGATACTATTACCAAATCATCTGCAAATAGTAGCCCTGGTATTACCTTATTTCTAATAATTGGGCAATGATTGTTACTTTTTTCAACCCTCTCAATTATATCATCAATGAACAAGTTGAACAATATAGGGCTAAGTTAGTTAGTTAGTTACTAACACTCCCCACATGGCAACCTTGGCCTTCGGGGTAACCTCACCCCACCAAGTGATGACCGGACCCATTTCTCAGGTGGAGGCACCCAGAGGGCGGTGTCCATTACCTCCGATGATAGGGTGATAGTGAAGATGGCGGTGAGGTGAGAGGACCTACAGTTTTTACCGTGGACTCCGAACCACGTTGGGCATAGGGGATACTTCACGTGTGCTAGACAGAGGTGAAGGCGTGGATAGGGCCGACTTAAAATCGCCAACCCCAGAGCCGGGAATTGAACTCGGGACCCTTAGAACGGGAGCCGCGAACGAAACCACCGCACTACCCCGGCGCCCATATAGGGCTAAGTTTACAGCCTTGTCTTAATCCCATTTTCTGCTCCACTGATTGTGTTATCCCATTCTTATCTACTCTTGTTCCAAACTTTATTCCCTCATATATTTTTTCTAGCCCTATAATAAATTTCTTGCTGACTCCTTTCTTTTGTAATTTCCACCATAGTGCTTCTCTCACTATTGTATCAAAAGCTTTTTCAAAATCTACAAAAAACATATATACTCTCCCTCTTTTCCTACTTGTGTACTTATCTACTATTGTTCTAATAATTAGTACATTATCTATTGTCCTTCTCCCTTTCCTGAATCCTGATTGATATTCCGATAGCTTATTTTCTGCCTCCGACCATCTTTGCAATCTTTCAGACATTATTCCTGTGTAAATTTTCCCTAATATTGCTAGTAAACTGATCCCCCTATAATTTTGCAGTTTGCTAACTTCTCCTTTGCCTTTGTAAATTGGTGCAATAATACTCACTTTCCAATTTTCTGGAAATCTATTCACATGCCTTATTTTTTCTAGAAATTTCATCATGACTCTTGTACCTTCATTTGTTTTACCATATTCCTTCCAGAACTCTCCTGGTAGTCCATCAAAGCCCCCAGCCTTGTTCTTTTTTTAACCTTTTTACTTGTAAATTCACTTCGGTTACTGTGATTTCCCCATTTAATCTATTATCTTGCGCCACCTCCCCAGCCCAAATCCATTTTTTAAAGCTAACTTTAGGCTAACTGTGTAAAGTATTCAACCCACTCTGTGGGTGCTATCTTCCCATCAATATTTCTTTTCCTATTGATCTCCTTAATTGTTTCCCATACTCACTTTGAATCTTTTTCTAACACTGCCTCTCTCACTTTCTTACTCTTAGCTTCTAACCACTCTTTTCTTTTCCTCTCTGTTAGTTTTTTATACCCCACCTACATAATATAAAATGTTGTTTATCTTCATCTTTTTCTGTAATTTGCCATTTGTCTATTAATTTCCCTACTTCTCTTTTCGCATTCCTACATTCGTCATTGTACCAGCTATTAATATTTGGTTTAGTCTTTTGTTTCATCTCCATTTTAACTCCTGCTCTTTTTACGATCATCTCTATCAGTTCCAAAGCATTCTCTACTCTCCCTTCTTTTAATGATAACTCTATCCCAGATTCTATTATTTTGCTTGATTTTGAGTTTATTTCTCTCCGAAACTCTACGGCCTCTGACTCTTTCCATTTATAAGACGTGAATCGATTTACTACTCCTTCTCTTGACTGACTTAAGATTTCTGATGTTTCCTCCATTAAATCTACATAAATTGGAAAATGGCTTTTTCGTCTATTCCTAAAGTGCCAATACATATAAGTAAATTACTGTTTTCACAGAACTCCAGAAGTGTTTTTTTTTAGTTTGATTTATGAGTCACTATGTTTACACTTAACATACACAACAACATAGTAAGTGAAGTTGAGTGTAAACATAGTGACCCATAAATCAAGCTCAAAAATGAAGAATACTTCTGTTAATAAAGCTTCTGCTTTTTAATATCTAGAAGTTTTGTTCCCTCCTTATTATATATCTTATTTCTACTTCTTGTCCATACTTGTCTATATCACTTTCACTTTGTTTCCTTACAAATTATTCTTATTTTTTCCTCTCCTACTCTCGCATTCCAATCCCCCATAATTATTATTTCTGATTCTGGATAGCGCTCCCTAACTTTCTCAATATCTTCTAAGTTGTTATAAATTTTTTCATCAAAAAGGTGTGAACTTTCTGGAGGATTATAAGCTAATCCTAAGATATAACTTGCTTTAACCCCATTTCTTTTTTTATTTATTTGTATTCACACCACTTGCTTACTTTTACTCTCAATTTTCTCTATTTCCACTTCCAAACCTTTGTGATTTCTAATAGCAAACATTATACCTCCTGATGCCCTACCCTTAACAGATGTTTTACATGCACCTTTAGTAACACATTAAAAATCATAAATATTAAAAGCAGAAGCATTATTAACAGTGAAGTATTCTTCATTTTTGAATTTGATTTATGAGTCACTATGTTTACACTCAATTTCACAACAACATAGTAAGTGAAGTTGGGTGTAAACATAGTGACTCATAAATCAAACTAAAAAAACTCATAAAAAATCGTGTAATTCAATTAACTCTGTCATCTACCCATGTTTCCACTAAACCAATAACATCCACTCCTTTTGCCACATTATATAATTCGCCACTTATTAACTTTGCTTTTAGACCTTCCACATTCCAAAACATCATAGGTATCCCCTTTCCCTATCTTAAGTTTTCACTGTCTTTCTTCTTCAACATGTCTCTACCTTTCTTCCCCTTGTTAACCTCCCACCCCGACCATCACTTGTTGACTGTTCTGTGTTTCCATCAATTTGCAAAATACTTCCTTCACCCGTTGCTATAATTTGTAGCTTTCTTTCTTTTATAACCCTTTGCGCCTCAGCCATGTCTTTGAAATATAACACTTCACTTGTATGCGCACTTTGATGTCTCTCACTGGAACCTTGGCACACATCACATGTTATGTCATCACCTCTTACGTCACTGTGTATCACTACGCCACTTCCCCGGATGTCGTCACTTGCTAGTGTGGATACGTCATCGCCGCGTGTAATATCAGGCGTAGCATTGTCTTTCTTCGCATCTTCTGATATTTGACTCTGCATTCCTTGGGCTCCAACCTTTGATCTGTCTGCTGTCTGGATCTCATCCTGTTGCGAATCAGTTTTTCTCTGCTCATCTCTTCTAACATGGATACTCCAATGTTTGTCATTTACAATAAGATCAAGCCCCCTCAAGTAAGCCTTTTTCCCTTCATCCCTGGTCTCCTTCATTTTTATTATTAAGGATTTCTTATATCTCTGTTCTTCCTTGCTGTAATCCCTTTATATGTAAATTCCTGATCCTTTAAGCTTGTTTGTACTGCTTATGATCCTCCATTTCATCTCCTGTGTAGCTACTTTTAGAAGTATTGGTCTGTTGTCTCTTCCTTTTTTGCCTAACCTGTATGTCTCCACAATCTCCCATCCTTACAATGGTATTTCTAGTCTTTCTAAAATTTCTGCCACGATCTCGTACAACCTCTTATTTAGGTCTTCTTTTACTCCAAATATAATGAGGTTCAGTTTGCACTGTCCATTTTCACATTCTTCTTTACAGTTTCTATCGTTCTTGTGAATTCGGCAAATTTTTGTTCGGTGTCTTCTTTTAATTCTTTAATTATTCTTCCGTGTTCAGTATTTGTGCCTAATTTAGCTCCCATTTATTTCCCCATCTTCTTTACATCTTTGTCATCTTTTTTAACATATCTGCAATTTCGTTCAAATCAGTTGGTTCTGGGTTTGGTTCCACTCCGCCTATTGTTAGCAAGACTGCTAATACTAATGCTATCCATAGTTGAACTGGTATCTTGAGTTTCTCTTTGTACTCATTATTCCTTTTCTTTCCTCCAAATACTCCAATTCTTATCCTGTACAGCTGCAAATCAACACCCGTGTTCTAATCTTCAGGTCTCCGTTTCCGTGCTCTCGCTACACGACCTTCTCATTCGGCGGCTAGCAGCTGACTCCCCCTGCTAGTTAGTATATCAAGTGATGTGTTAAACCATTTAGTACATTATTTTTGCATATGATATGTGTACTGGAAGTATTTAGTTACTGAGGTAAATAATAATTTTATAATCTAGTGAAAGAAAAATGGCCAAGACACCATGTGTATTATCTAAAGAGGGTTAGTTGTTTCCTTGCAACTCTATGCATGCAGAGATTTTTGGTGAGTACAAGTCTTCGGGGATTCTGCCTCCTTAGGTCTTAGTGTAGATGTTTTCCCCGCAACTATGACTTGGAAGGTGCAGTATCATAGGAACCAGCATATTATATTGATCATCTGTGTTGGGAGCTTCAGATGGATCAGCTTATATAGGAGTCCAGCATGCCATGTTGTTGAGAAGGCCTTCTCGATAGAGATTTCGTGATATTGAAGCTGTAGACTTGGTTTGTAATATACAACAATATTCTCCCCCATATAATGATCTGACTCCTCTAATGTACTTCAAACAATTTTGTGATGATGCAATGATATCAAACTTTTCTGAGCGGACAAATCTATATTCTGTTAAACACAAAAAAAAAAAGTACTGCTATTAATACTAACCCTAATGAAATTGAGCAGTTTATTGGTATACCCTTTACTCTGGTGTAGTCAAAGTGCCTAGCTACAGAATGTTCTGGGCAATGGACACTCGTTTTCCTATTGCAAGGAACCGGTTTGATAAGCTCAGGACATATTTTCATATAAACGACAACTCAAACATGCGAGTTAGGGATGTTCCTAAATATGACAAACTTTTAAAAGTTAGGCTGTTTATTGATGCTCTTAGGGAAAATTTATTAACAACAGAACCTTCCCATCAAAGGAAAGTCAGGCTATACTCAATACATAAGAAATAAACTTCATAAATGGGGTATAAAGATGTTTGCAGTAGCTAGTTCTTTGGGAATACTACCGTATTTTATTGCATAATTGCCCTCCTTTTTTTTTTCTCAAAAAATTTGCTTAAAAACATTGAGGAGGGAATTATGCGAGTGGTGCTTCTAGGAATTCAGAAAGGAAGGGAAACCATGTAGTATTATATAAAAGTTATATAGGTATACAGTAATTTGTGAATGAACTGGATACATGCCACGGTTTCATTGGGCCTACAATTTATTGTTTCATTGTTTCTTTTCTCTGACTATTCTGCGGTCTCACGTTTGTCACCGTCATCCCTATTTTCATTTACATCTGGCTCATTATGATGACTTGTAGCAAACTGACTTAGAAACATGCCTGCAACTTCACATTTCAAATTTACAATATGCTGTCACAATGGCAGTACGAGTATTTCTGTGGCAAGCACCACGTCCATTGTTGTCAGTGACAAGCACTGCTGTGTCGATTGCTGTCCATCATCAAGTCACTTGAAGGCCGCTCCAGTAAGAACAAACCAGGAGAGGGAATTATTCAATGCTTTTAGTGATGAAAAATCACAGGGGAGGAATATATGCAAGGCGAGGGCTTATGCAATAAAATACGGTATATGATTTGTTAATTTATGTTGGTAAGGATACTAAAGTTTCAGATTATGGCTTTGATATAAGTTATATTATTGTATTGCAATTAGCAGAATATTTACCAAAAAATCAAAATTTCTAAATATTCTGTGATTATTGGTTTTCATCTTATAAATTGGTTGTGTCCCTAAAGAATAGTGGTATGTTAACGGCAGGAATTGTAAGACTTAACAGATTGCAAGGTTGTAAATTAAAGGTGATGCTGACAAAGTATTTACAAATTCCTTGCCCTGCTCTAGTAAGTGAATATAATGACTCAATGGGAGGGCTAAATTGTTAAAAAGAAAGTGAAGAGGGATAAAAGAAAGTGGATTGATGACCTAGCCCAGAAGGCAGAAGAGGCTGACAGAAAGGGGGACACAAAACAGGTTTACGATATTACAAGAAAATTATCAAAAAAAGGGTTTAGAAAAAGTAAACCAGTGAAAAATAGAACAGGAAATGTTATCTCATTAATGGAAAAACAACTAAAACGGCAGCAGGAATATTTTGCAGAGATCCTAAACAAAGAGGGTCGACAAGATGAAATACAGAGTCATGAAGATATTAATTTACAAAATGAGAATATGGAAATAAACACAGAAATAAATCTAGATATTCCATCATACGATGAAATCAGATATGCACTAAAACAAATAAAAAATGGGAAGGCACCAGGCATGGATAATATAAACCCAGAAATACTTAAAGTAGATACGGAAACTACTATTAAATTACTATTACCACTAATGAAAAAAATATGGATAGAAGAAAAAATTCCAAAAGATTGGAAAGAAGGTCTGATTGTAAAGCCACCTAAGAAAGGTGACCCTACAGTGTGCAAAAATTGGAGGGGTATTACTCTATTGAATATACCGAGTTAAGTCCTATCCAGAATAATATAGAATACAAGAAGTGGTGGAATAGAGACTGCGAAAGGAACAAGCATGTTTTCGTAGGCACCGTAGTTGTGTCGACTTAATCAATACTCTCAGAATTATTATAGAACAGAGTGAAGAATGGCAGACAACCTTGTATCTAATATTTGTTGACTTTGAAAGGGCTTTTGACTCGATAGAACAAACTGAAATGTGGAAAACATTAAATGAATATGGGATACCAAATAAAATTTTAAATATAATGAAAGACATTTACAAGGGATTCAATTGTAAAGTATTACACGAAGGAAAATTATCAGAATATATAAATGTCACAAACGGAGTAAGACAAGGTTGTATACTCTCGTTGTATACTCTCACCAACAATATTCCTACTAGTATTAGACAATGTAATGAGAAAGATGTTGAGAGGACAGAAGAGGGGGATACAATGGAATTTTAGAGAGAGACTAGAAGACCTGGACTTCACAGATGATATCTGCTTACTGGCAGCAAGATTTAGTGATATGAAAGGGAAACTGGTAAATTTGCAAAAGGAAGCAAAGTGTGCTGGACGTAATATAAATGTGAAAAAAACTAAAGAAATGAGAATAAATGCAAAAATTGAAGAAGGACTTGCTATAGAAACTGGAGAAATTGAGCAAGTGGAATCTTTTACATACTTGGGAAGTCAAGTTACTAAGGATGGAGGAGCAGATCAGGATGTCAAACAAAGAATAAAGAAAGCCAATGGAGCCTTTATACAACTGTACCCAGTATGGAAGAACAGAAATATTGCAAGAAAAACAAAAATAAAAATATTCAATACAAATGTTAAGTCAGTGCTATTATATGCATGTGAAACATGGAGAGTCACTAACAGTATCTCAAACTCACTACAAACTTTTATTAATAGACGTTTGAGAAGAATATGCAACATTAAGTGGCCAAATATTATTACAAATGAAGAGCTATGGAAAATCACTAAACAATCTCCAGTTGAGAAGGAAATTAAAAGGAGGAAGTGGAACTGGATAGGACACAGCAACACAAAAAAAGATGGGTCAATAGAGAAGGAAGTACTTGACTGGAATCCGCAAGGAGCACGAAAAATAGGTCGCCCAAGGATAACATAGAAAAGAACAGTTGTAGGAGAAGTGACAGAAAAAGGGAAAACTTGGGCAGAAGTCAAGGTCATTGCAAGGAGTAGAGAAGAATGGAAATGTTTCATGGATGCCCTATGCCCCAAAAGGGACAAGAGGAATTAAGTCAAGTAAGTCAATGGGAGGGGTGGATTTACATGACATGCTTGTTGAATTGTATAGGATAGATATAAGGGCAAAGAGATACCACCTAAGAATTGTATTTCACCTTCTTGATTCCTGTAATGTAAATGCGTGGCTGCTCTATAGGCATCATTGTAAACAGAGAGGTGGAAACAAGCTAAAGCAATTGCTTGAATTCAACAGTGACATTGCCCAAGCGTTGCTATTGTTTAATAAGCCCAAAAAGAGAGGTCAACCATTGGAACATGAGGTATCCAGAAAGTGTGCTAGAGCGTCAAGACCTTTAGCAGATGTAAGACATGATGGAGTGGATTATTTTCCTGATTATATCATACAAAACAAAGATGCAAACATTGTATACAGCATTATTTGAGAGTGAAATGTATCAAATGTAACATTGCATTATGTTTAAACAATGGAAGGAACAGCTACCTGATTTACAACACTACTGTATAATGACGTAAATGTCAAAATGTTAAGTAATCAAGTGCATTATATAAATTATACCTTAAAATGTGATTTTTCCCATTAATTTAGCATTTAACAATGCCATGTAGTTTCCTAATAAAATTCCTTTTGAATATGTTTGCTTTTCTGTTGCCCAGTGATGCCATTTGGCATCATACAAAATTTTTGACTTACGGGCAAATATAAATAAAATGAAAAATATAACCCTCATCTTACATTACTAAAGATAATGTTGCATACATAAACCTTTTTTTTTACACCTGTCCTTGATGGTGCAGTCTCGAAAGGGTTAAATGTGGTGAGTTAGTTTCGGTAAAACCCAAACGTTTCTCTGAAAGAAACCCACAAGCTATTTTTAAAATATCATGGACCTTATGAAGTAATGAAAATATTAAGCACCCACACATACAAATTTTGTAACAAATGCACAGTGATTTATAAGCAGTTATCATATTGAGATGTTAAAACCCTATAAAGAAATAGATGATCCAGTAGTCAGCAAAGATAATGGTTTATAATGAAAATGAAGAAAGGTGTAGTTGTATGCCACGAATCAGCATATCTCCGAGAATGTCAAGTTGTGTACACGCAAGGGTATATGTGGGGAATGCCAACTGTAATATTTGTCAACAAAATAGGTATATAATTATAAATAACCCATTGTGAACAGGCCACTATTGTTAAATTGCCTCAAGGAATAATAATTGTCCTTAGGAAGTCTTTTACTGTTAACAATATCTAATGTTATAGCAGTGAGAAAGTTTAGCAATAATGACAAAAAGAATATAAATCACGAAGTATTCTAACAGCATATACATTGTACCATATGTAATATGTGCTACTGATTGGTAACTCAGGACAGTGGTAAATGTCTAAGTGGGCCAGAATCTTTATTATAATAATAAGTAAAGAATATTGTGTATTTATATATAAAGGAACAGAAGATGCCTTCTTTCAGAAGCATGCCAAACTTTATACCTGAACAGACATTAAGAATAGGGCAATGCCTAAATGAAAGGTATTGTAATGTATGAATAGGGCAGTGCAGTGAAACACAAATGCATTACAAAGGTGCAGTGGCATGCGACATGAAAAGAGTGGAGAGTTAAAGTCAAGGAGTTATTTTAAATACCCTCTCTACAAATGTAAACATTTGTGTTCGAGTATTGAAATCAGGGACACTATGAGACGGTATTACTTCCACCTATATCAATTATGATAATATATGTAAATTTTTAACTAGGATATTTTAATGTCAAAATACAGGTAGCATGCCATAGCGATGTCGAGTATACTGGTGCAGGTTAGGGATTCACAAGACCTGGTAGATTCCTAAGAGGACAAAGAACCCAGGTACCTTTAGAGAGTTAACTGTAAATATTTTGAACCCTAGCAAAGAAATGTCTTTCAGTTCAGTTCTTCCTTAGACTCAGCCGGCTTAGCGCCTAACGCACGAGTATACTCGACCAACATTTAACCGAGCATGGTATTGCGCAACTAACGAAAACAGCAAAATGCGTATATTAATTAAATAACCATCTACAAACTTAAAGGTACTTATTGTTGGGATTGTACACGTCCTGACTAAGAGCAAAGTGCACCGACTATATCTAGCCGAGACAGTACCATTTCTTACCACCCGCACTCCCACCCACACCTCAGCTCCTCCGTAGCCAAAGAGATCTTCTACCGGAGGTACGAGAAAACGTCATATCAGGTCATCGTCAGTATAATAGTCCGACGACTGTTATAACAATATGTGACAATTCTAACATGGAAACAGAAGAAAACTAATCACCTTATTTCACTTTCTACAACAGTATTAGTATGTAATATCGATTTTACTAAGATGAGCCCTGAACTCTGTAAGGGACGCCAATTGCTGTGAGCAAATCTGCCACAGAACATCAAACTTTTATAAGCGCTGCCCCCGTGTAAAACGTTGGCAATATGAGGCGATTTGAGCATTATATAGCGCTGGGTCATAAACTAAACTCAAAAGATCGCGCTCGCAAATACTTTGCCGGTAGGTATTACTGAAGTATTTTTTATCTCTGCCTATCCCGACACTAAGGGTGCCTCGGGAAGGGGGTGCGGTCTTTTAAAGACGATATCTTCCAACTCTTGCCTTGCCTTTACTGATAGAACGAGGGGTATAATTATTGAGGACTGTGGTAAATCTTTATTAGGATTTTTTTAAACTATGAAGATTTTTTTGTAGTGTTGCTATCAAGAGGAACGTGATGCTATCTAGGTATTATCTAGGTTATTTATTCAGAAAGAGTCTGCGATGTTTGTATCGTTTTGCGGGGAATATACCATTTCTCCCGAGGCCACGAATTAGTGTGTTGGAGTTGTGAAGCGATTCGTAGAATATACGGGAGAGAGTTAGGATGTCTTCTGTGAGGTCTGGAATGGAGAAGTCGCGATGTGCATATGTCGGGAATGTAGCAGCCAGCAAAATGACGGCAGTATGTAGGAAACAGTTCTGTTGTATTTGGAGACGGTAAAGGTTTGTTTTAGCGCGATGCCCCAGACATGGCACGCATAGGTAATTAATTGCAGGTCTAAGTACCTGCTTTTACATCAGTTTTTTGTTGCAATGATACTGCCGAGTTTCTGTGGCATAATTGGTATAGGGTGCCATCGTGCAAGAGATTTTATTGTAAAGATGTGCTGTGTGTGGCTTCCAGGTTAGCTTGCGATCCAAATTTACTCCAGGATATATTACTTCCGTAGTCCAGTTAACTGGACAGTTTAGTGAATATAATGGTTTGCCACTTGTTAGATTTATCCTTTAACCTTCAAGTGTTAAACACAATTGTTAGTGAGCCTAGTTTTGCAGCCTTCTGTCTGCAACTTGAAGTTTTACTGAGCCAGTAGCAATTCCTGTGTCATCGGCGAGCTGTTAGAGTGAGCAGCCTTGGTAGGATGGCAAGGTGATTATGAATTTCAGTGGGCTTAGGGCGCTTCCCTGGGGGACTCCTGCATTGATGGGAAGGGAAGCGGGTGATATATCTTCCTTGGTGGCACTAAATATTCTGCCATGGAGGTACGACTGGATCAGATGGATTATGGATGAATTATACGGTGGAAGATGATATAGTATGACACGGTATAGAAGACTCTCATGCCGGACAGAATCAAAGGCACGGGTAGGATCCAAAGTAATTTCATAACAAAGTGCCTGTTGAATCCCTCAGGTATTTCATCCACAAGACGTAGAAGCTGATGGACAGTGGAGTGTTGCCTACGGAAGCAGAACTGTTCTTTCCGGAGTATCTGCTAGGTATCTAGCGTGTGTTGGAGTCTCTGTTGCACCATCTTTTAAATATCTTACTCAAGCTCGGAGGAAGACTTAATGGGTCTATAGCCTTCTGGTGTGGAGAAATCTTTTCCAGATTTTGGTAGTGTATTTTTGACACGTTGTCAGGTAATCGGAAAGTAAACTAAATATAGTAGACCATTAAAAAGGTGTACAATGAAACTGAGTCAGCTATCCGGTAGAGCTTGAAGCGTAGTTTATGGGATGTTATCGTGACCTGCAGCTTTATAGGGTGGCACTGCAGCTGCTTGAATGCAGTGACGGATGTCGTTTGTACTGTCTCCGGAAAAAAGGATCTGGAAAGGTATTCATGAACTGCCATTTGGACCTGTTGGATGTGGTTGACAGGTTTCAACTGAATGCAAAGTACTCTACCAAAAATTTCCCATCAGCTCAACTTGTTTCCTTGCAGATTGGGCTACGATTTTACCTTGCCTTAAAGGTTTGTCTTGTGTAGGTATACGCAACAAGACCTCTGAAATACCCCGAAGTGACTGGTCTGGTCTTCTGTATCTAATGAAGTTAAGTGCCGCTCCCAATGCTCATTTACACGGTCTATACGTTGCAGCTTCAGACCTCTTGCTGGGCTCTTCGTCGGACTGTGTTTCTAATGCAATCAGGTCCCGAAAGTGTCTTGGAAGCTTTATCATTATTTGTTGCTGTGCCGAGCTGGAGGAGTTGCCTCTTTAATAGCCGTGATTATTGTAGTAGTGATCATGGTTCATGTTCTTCCTTAGTGGATCAGAGGTCTAACTTAGCTGGTTGATCTGACATAATATGTGTACTCATGCCAGTTGGTACGGCGAGGGTTAGAAAATAGACATTTCGCTTTAAGGTTGGGACGGGCTTTAAACAGCAAGAGGAATGGATCTGAATAAAGTTTATAAATTTGATGATGGTGACGAACATTCTGGATAACAGGTAGGTCTAGCCGGTCTGGATTGCGCAAGATTATAGGAGTGGGGCACCTTCCCTACGGATGGCAGCTGTTGCAGGAGTGGGTTGAGGTGCAGAAGCTGTGGCAGTGGATATTGTGGGCTCATTTTCATCCTCCTCCATCTGCTTTGGCTTATTTGGTGGTGGTGTGGAGCAGCTCCTCCTTTTTGTATGCTATTTTCATTGAAAGGTTCTTGTGGTTTTGGTGGTCTAAGAGCAGTTATTAATTGTAAGTGTTGCAAGAGGTGGTGTTGGTTGTGTCATTTAGGCAGTACGTCTCCCTACAGGCGTTTTCCAAGATGTGGATGGTGTGGTCTTCTCACTTTTAAGCAAATAGTTGGTAATTGCTCCAACTGTAGTCCTATACACCATTTATATGCGAAATGCACATACAGCTGAGATATTATGTAATGTGAGTACTTAGATTTTCTCATCTGCCAGTTTCATGTATTTTAAACGACCTCTCTCCTCCAGTACTAATATTCTGTTATTGCTCGAGATAGAAGGAATGTAGGATTTATTATTAATTGACATCCTAAAGAGCGCCTAAGGTAACCACCATTTATACAATACATAGCGGGAGAAACTTCTTCCATGTTTCCACTGCCAGTTGATGGTGTCGAAGAAGCACAGTTTTGACCATGATTTGAGAGTGGCATGTTGACCAATAGCAACCGCTAATGTAACAGCATATCAGAAGCTGACTTGCTTTTGTTGCGTGCAATAAGGGCACATAGGTCCCCTATGCAGTGTGGGTGGCGCCTTAACCCGCTCGGCTCGTGTTGGATCGCAGGCGATCGCAAAGTGAGATTTGTGGCGGACAACATGGCGCTGGAGCGGGCTTCCTCCGGGATCTCCGGTTCCCCCGCCATCTCATTCCACCGGTACTCCATCTTCATCTTATGTATCATCGATGCCACTGCTGCGGTGCCGTATGTAGTAAAAGCGGGCGTTAGTTAGTACACATTTCATTTCACATTATGCACCGTAGGTAATTTACATTACGTGTATATAATATCAGTTTTATACACGTATTGCAAACTTCACGAAGCACTAAATAAGCGTTTTTTGCCACATAATAATCACTGTAGTACTCACAGTTACAGGATATCTTTTGCGTAGCACATGTCACAATATGGATGCACCTCACATGTAGTGTCACTTCCATATTATAGTAGTAACTCGATGAGTTACACTTGCACTTATAGTCACCTACAGTCACATGCAATTAGATAATTACTGTGTAAACACTCCCGCATCCAGCCATATATGTCGGCTGCAAGATGAATGATGAGTATATGGAGCAAACTTGCAAGGGCTGTAATGATAGGGTGTCACCAGCAACAAGCTTCCCGAAAGTCCTGTTCGGAACCAAACATTTTGACCGATGCATGTACTTTTTCCCCCCTTTCCAAATGCACACTATGGATGGCACCAACAACCGGATATGAAGGACATTTTTGCTGCCAATACAATTATTTTCTCCGCTGTATTGTATACTAAATAATTATAAAAGAATAACATTCATTCAGTTCAAAACCTAATATGCCGTATTATACCTTTCCATAATATTATTTGCCTATTTTGTACCTTATTTGAGCTCAAGTACGATGTGAATGAGACACAATTATCTAACTATCCTCATTTGAACGACATTTTAAAGCTAGAATTGTAATTTAGGTTAGAACGGTATCGGAACGAAACCAAATTAAATTTGAATAAAATGTTCATCGATTTGTAAAACTCGCAAGATTTGAAAGACATTCAAGAGCATATGAGCAGCAAGAAGGAAGGGAATGGGGTTTCACAAAGACCTATTGATAAGTTAGCTTATAGTTAAATGCCGAAAATTAATATGATGGCATAACCTGAATTTTACCTTCATAACATACTTATAGTTTTATTCTTTAGATTAACGTAGTATTTTATAATGTGTCAAGGATGTTGTAGATGCAAAAGCAGTTAACTTGTATTAGTTTCATTAAACTTGTTACTTATTTATTGTTACAATAACGAGGTTTTTCTGCTTTTTTTTAGCGGTCCTCATCTCAAGCTACGAGGAATACGATGGGAGGAATCGAAAGTGCAGGATTAGTGGAAATTCTGTATGTTTCTCGATTTAATAGTGTGCAGTGATGACCTCCAGGAACATTGTTAATGTGGCATGACGCTTTCATTCTCACCTATACAGCAATTGATTGTGGTATATCAAATGTTTCTGGCTGTTTGGAGTTTCATTTCACTGTCAGTGGGGAAAATGAACAAAATCTTTGAGGTCTATTGTGACAAATCTGTTCTAAATTTTCACGAAAAGTGAAGCTATTTTAGGCAGTTGATTGGGTATACTAATTGGTTTTGTGTTATACTGGTCGCCAATCTAGAAAATGAATGCGTTTCTTAGGGAGAGAAAGGCGACGCTGCCACGAAGAGAGTGCGTTAGGATTAAGTGTACGAAGGTGATGCGGTTGCGACTGCAGTGGGTATCATCATCATCATCATCATCATCATCATCATCATCATCATCATCATCATCATCATCATCATCATCATATTTACTATTACTGTGCACGAAGACAGTAGTTATGTCGTGGATATACATTCAAAGCATAGAACACGCAAGAACACAGTGTAAAGATCATCGTAACAAATGGGCATACCTGTGAAATTTTGATGTTTATTGTAGTGGGGAAATGCCGCGTATGAGCCAATCACTTGAATCATTGCTGGTGTTGCTGCTCGATTGATAGACAATGAGGTCACAGCCGTCGTCGTCGGAAGAGATACTGGAATTCCCCGTAAAAATAAGTTGTTCTGCAGTCTCTTCCAAAACTCCTTCGTTTTCCCAAACGGCACTTATGCCTTTTGTGTGTCACCACATTTTTGCAGATTTCGGCTTTTATTGTTGTTAGAACCTCTTCCGCCAGCTTTATTGTGGAAGACACAGCAAAGTCTTTATTATTTCGACCAACATAACCCTTTACTCACTCCAAATCAACACGATCGGGTTAAAGTGACAATGATAGCGGGGAAAGGAACTATTTTGTCGTAAATAATTCCGGAATTGACACATTTATTGCTGAAAGAGGTAGTTTTCGTTCCCAAGCACGTTCAGGTTTTCGTTTGTCTTCGCTATCTTTGTCACTGTTTTTAGACATAATTAAACATTAATTAAAACTCAACTGCAAATGCTCCCAGCATACGCACGGATACAGGGCCTCGAACACACGTAAACCAAGACAAATTGCCACAAATAGGATGCAAAGGAACTTGCCAATACTAAATCTCTGTGTAAAAAGAACAGCAACCAACGTGAAGACATTGGTGTTTATTGCAGGGTTATCAGAGGTTAAAAGCAACAAGGTATTGTGTTTACTGTAGCGTTAGCAGATGATACGCTCACCCGCACGTCATGCTAAGCACTTGTTAGAACATCGGCAACCAAGGTTTAGCGTGTAACGTTGCCATGGAAACGTCTCGACCCCAGTTGGTCCTGATCGTTGCTATGACAACCGTTATGACGTACCCATCACCTTCCATTTAAAGCGTTCGAACAGATGGTTACTAAACGTCAATAATCTAGATTGGCGACAAGTATAGTAGCTTTAAATTTAAAATGTTTGAGTCATATATAACGGTCTAGGTAAGATGAGTAGTTTCCAGTTTAAATTACTTCCTAAATAGCTTTACTAAATCACAGCTATTTTGTAATTATCATTTGGTTTCAAGGTGTTCATATAAGCCAAAATTAAACACAGTGTATATCATATGATTTCTTCAGTATTTAGGCTTTGTACATCATGGTGTATTTATCCTCCCTGGAACAGGATTTACATATTGAAATTGTACTAATTTGTAAGTTTTTATTACATTATTAATGTTATATGAATAAATCACAAATTTCAGGTTTTTCTCTGAATATCTTTTTGTAAACTTGTGCTGAAAATAAATGCATGTACTATAGAGCTTTTCAAATTCTTATTAAATATAAGCATTAACAAGGCTTCTGAGTTCTCTTTTTTTGTACCTAGTTGTTGGTATCTTCATTTAAAATTTATATATAAATATCTTTAATTTTATTTTTTTGACTTTTCTTCCAGCGAATTTCTCAACAATATTGTCATTTTTCTGTGTACAAATAAATTGTATTACAATAACCTTGTGGTATCCTTTAACGTTTTCCTGTACCAATAGAATACATTAATTTATTGTCAAGTTGCCTTTCTTGTAATTATTACAGTAAGAAGCTTTGGAATTTGAACTTGATGGAGAGGGAATATAGATGTGTTGTATAACCTCAACAGCATTTTGAGTGGTCTCATTTTCTCATTGTTTATTAAGGTTGTAATAACCTATTCATTTGCAACAGGAATATTATATCTATAATGCTCAGTGGAAGACATAATTATTCATATATAACAGGAAAAAGGTCAAGTTTAGACTTGGCTTCTTGCATATTTTTTCAGAAATCAGTTGGTCAACTTCACATCTTACGCATTGATGAATAGTTTACCCCACATTTCCTCAAGGTATTTAACACGTATTGTGCTGACATGCGATAGTTGAAATGTGCTGTTAACATACTCCATTAATTCCCAGTGTCCTATTTAGAGGACAACACATATAAGTATTAATGAATCTCTAATTAATTACTTTTTTCCGATTACTTTTGCTTTATGTCGTATAATGATACTTCTTAAAATTGATTAATGCTCTCTGAAAATTATAATCCATAAATAGTACCCTTTATTGCTTATTCAGTTGACAGCCATTTGTGCAGTTATTATAGGCATTTACATTATTGATAATTTATGCACGTTTTAAGTGTGTGGAAATTATCCTTCCTGTTAGATTAGATTAGATTAGATTGATTTGCGTTCAGTAGGTTCACATGTAGCCAGAAAAGGCTGTGAACATTGAACATGTCTAGAGGTATAAAGTTTAATAGCGTATATATGTACAAAAGTTAACATAAGACACATGTTATAGTACACAGGCAATATGAACAACAATATGGAAAACAAAGCAGGGATAATTATATTTGGTACAAAATGAAACACTTTTTAAACCAGCTTTCACTTGGCTTATGCCAGTACGTCTCAACCTTTTTGCAATGGATACCATTCTTGTTATTTATTAAATACATATAGATTAAAAATAAACTTTCAGCTTGCATCAAATATTTATAAGTAATGATTTGTCATTGGAATAGTTAAATACTACTTATAGAGCTACAGAAGCATTATCAGGATAATTTGTCATTCAGATAATCTTGTACAGAATAAAAAGATTTTGAGCAAAGGTACTCTCTAACAGCTTTTTTAAAAGCACCGAAATTATCAACTTTTTCTTTAAGAACATTAGGAAGTGCGCCAAATATTTTGATAGTTTCATAATACACACCTTTCTGGAAGCAAGATTTATAGCCAACAATCTGCTATTTAAATCCCTTGCATTGTCACTCATATTCATTATTGGGCATTGTTGCAAATGTTTGTGTACTATAAATAAGACACTGGGACTCAGTGATATCATTTGAGCTGTTACTGTTGATGCATGCTTCAACTTGAGAAGCTGACTCTGCAGATTCATTTCCTTCTTAGAAGTGCTAGTTAGTATATCAAGTGTTGTGTTAAACCATTCAGTACATTATTTTTGCATGTGATATGTGTACTAGACGTATATAGTTACTGAGGTAAGTAATGATTATATAATCTAGGGAAGGAACTTATACTGTAAAGTGGCCAAGACCATGTGTATTATCTAAAGAGGGTTAGTAGTTTCCTTACAACTCTATGCATGCAGAGATTTTTGGTGAGTACAAGTCTTCGGGGATTCTGCCTCTTTAGGTCTTAGTGTAGATGTTTTCCCCGCGACTATGAGTTGGAAGGTGCAGTGACGTAGGAAGATGTATATTATATTGATCATCTGTGTTGGGAGCCCCAGATGGATCAGCTTATATAAGAGTCCGGCATGCCATGTTGTTGAGAAGGCCTTCTCGATGTCTAATGACACTGCAGCCATGAAGGCATCTTCCTGGAAGCCCAGGGCAGCAGCCTCCACCATACGCAGCAATTGCTGGACTGTCGAGTGCCCATGACGAAATCCAAACTAATGGTCACCCAATTTTGGGGACAAGTGGGTGAAAATCAACCTCTCGAGGACTTTAGAGAGGGTGGAAAGGAGACTAATGGAACGGTAGCTGGAAGGATGTATCAGATTCTTCCAGGCTTCAATATGCATATCACCCAGGCCTCCCTCCACTAACGTGGATTTTTGTTGTTGTTGTAATTTACGTCCTCCAACGTTAAGTATATTGGACGGTGAATGAATTGGATGAAATGTTGCT
This sequence comes from Mantis religiosa, assembly GCA_030765055.1. Classification (NCBI taxonomy): domain Eukaryota; kingdom Metazoa; phylum Arthropoda; class Insecta; order Mantodea; family Mantidae; genus Mantis; species Mantis religiosa. The sequence goes on along the minus strand of CM060948.1, from coordinate 49,759,979 downwards.
CAAATGATTCCAAGGTCCATGGAGCTTAGAGTTACCCGACATTCGTCTTGAAGGGTAAGGGAAAACCCCGGAAAAACCTTATCCAGAGAACTCACCCTGACCGATATTCGAACTCGGGAAGGAAAGTACACTAAAGTGAGACACATTGAATATCCTTGTTAGGAAGAGAACTGCATTGAAGGGAAGATGGCGGAGTATGAGGTGTGTCAGCCCATCTGGCCCCGCTGCCTTTTTGGGTTTTAGATGTTGGGGTATGCCCTGGACTTAACTGAGGTCGGATGGTAGGGAGTGTTTCCGCATCCTCTGGAGAGCAATGTAAGAAACGATACACCTCCCGACAGACACATTCTGAAAAAAAATCGTTCTAGGGGTCTTCTCTTGGACGCAGAGTGCACTCAAGATAGTCAGCGAAAGCATTGGCTTCGGCTTGGGGTTCACAGGCCAGGCCTTGGGTGCCATGGATTGGGGAGGTGTATTGACCTTTTCGGTTTCTGAGGGCTTTAGCTATCCTCCACACGTCGCCATTTTCGGTGAGCAACCTGGCTAAACTAGAACACAGTAAACGAGGTTTCAAAAATAGCTTAGAAATATTTGTTTAGTGATATGTTAGGAAATAACAACCTTTTAGTCATTTGTTATTTAGTTTGTTAGTTAGTTATCAGCCTTCTGAAAACCAAATAAATAGATAACAGTATATAGCTTTAATGATATCACCCAACACAGGTTGTACTTTCGCCTTTTCTTTTAAAACCACACATCTAAATGTATATACTGCCATATATTATTGGTATACTTTCACTTCTCCACTAGATAGCGGGTTTCCTGACAATGTTAGCAGTAAAAGAACTTTGCCATGATTTTTAACATATTAAGCTTTGGTGGGTATGATTCACCATATAAAATCTGATCAATTCATTGTGACTCAGACATTATGGCTCAGTTAAATACAATTAAATAGGATTATTTTGTGCATTTGTGTTAAATGTTAAGAGGTTTAGGTTTGGCTGTTAATTATGAGTACAGTTTTACCAGGGGTGAGAGGACATTAGGAGTGATATTAGCGAAGGCTAGTCTGAGGCAGATTTGAAGGAGTAGTTATGTAGGTTACATTAGAGAGGGCTTGCAATTCATGAGATATGTGAAAGATATAGTTCGTAAAAATGTATAGAAACTTTAGCATAGAAAGCAGATCATTTCAGTAATGTAGAAATGAAGTGACAGCAACATCGTAGTAGATGCTGTTAGAGTCATTAGCCAAAGGAGAACTTATTATGGGAATTTTGGTAGCTGAGTAAGACATTCTGGGAAGAATCCTGGACACTTCTGGAGCAAGACGTAGTTGCATGAGGCATCATTTCTTGCCTCAGTGATAGAAACACGTGTTATCACATAGTATAATATTAACTAAGTATATATAGATATACAGGGTGAATCACTTAAAACTTGCACCGCCAATATTTCCGAAATGGGAAGTGTTATTAATGTGCGGTTTTCACAGTATTGTTTGGTAGTTAGGGACTCATAGTTTTAGCCTATAAATAGATTTTAATAACTCTTAAAAGGTGTATTTTTGGAGCAAACATATACTTTTGTAAATGGAACAATGCCTAATTACATCAAAAATAAAAGTTATGGTAAATTAGAATTTTAATGGTGTTTTCTGCAGGATTCTAAACTTTCCAATAGTTCATGAGATATCTTATTTTGAAACTTTTACACACCAACAGTTCTACTTCCTGTGGTAGTGCAAACTAAAGAAAAACAAAAGGGAGTGCACTGCACAGTGAACAGGTCGGCCAAGTTACATGCCCCTTCGTCCAGTCCATTGATTTGGAACAACAGGCAAAGAACAGCTGTAGTAATTCATGCACTATGGGCTGGACAGCTATCATGCTGAAACCACAGGTTACTCCTAGTCTGCAGAGGAACATCTTCTAGCATCTGTAGAAGATGGTCTGTTGGGAAGCTGAGATACTTGTGTGAGTTTAGTGTTCCTTCTATGAAAAAAGGGCCTATGAGCTGTTGGTTCACTTCCCACACCACACATTTAAACTACATGGATGCCGACGTTCCATCTGACGAAGCCAACGGGGATTGTCAACAGACCAATAGTGCATGTTTCTGAGGTTTACCTGGCTATGATTAGTAAATGTTGATCATAACTAAACAAAATACATGATGAATCTGGAGTATCATATCTTAATGTCCATCTTTTAACAGCTGGTCGCAGCTTAGAAGTTACACTTTGCACGACTAGAAACGTATGACAACTTGCTATTTGAGGAAAATATAGGTACCTATTTAAAAATTTGAACAAATAACGATTATCTGGGGAAAGGTTGGCGCTACAAAAGAACAAAAGGTGATATCTCTACTCCTATACAAAATATTCTTTACATGCATTTATTCCTTATTCATCTGTTATCTCTGTGCAGTTTTAATTCTGTATTTCTAATGAAATCCCATAAGAAATTCTTTTTCTGCATTGAAATTCTCACTCCCCTTACCAAAAAGGCGAAAAAAAGCGATTTTTAAAATCATTTTCATCATTATTTATTATAATTTTGATGCATAATGGAAAATAAGGTTGCTTTTCAAGTTTTGATCTGTACTTTGCAAAGTAAAATATTTACACTTATTGTACTATATTTGAGGATCTCAGCATTAAACAATGCTGTGGAATTCCTTGACATCAAAATCTTGTGGAGTTCTCACTCATCGTTCTCTGTTTTGAATTCAGAAGTAAATATCTTCCATATGTACAGACATCAAAGATTTATTTCCAGATTCGCCACATTCAGGTTATTAACATGCATTCATATTAGACGGAATATCACCCAAATAAATGGACATTTCAAATACGTTGAGCAAACTGTATCTCTCAGAGAAATTAATGAATATACAAAAGAAATCCCTACAGAAATGAATGTAAGAGACCTAAACCAAATCCTAAATTATTAACTGAAATAAACTTTGTACTACTTTAAGTGCTCCATTGCAAGTATTGGTAGATCAGTACCCATACAATAAAGCATGTCTGAGTCATATTAGTTGCGCTAGACCGGAATCCTACCTGTAGTGCGATTCCGCATCAAAAATTAGTTGGTTCATAAAATGATGTAACTAGAGATTGTCTCCAGTGTGGGTATCTCTAAAAGCGGGTGCCACCATTGTAAGATGGTGCCTTCCGACTGGAACCATGTCAGGCCTAAGGTCCTTTGCTGGTGGAGAGATGTTTAATAAAGGAATGGTGGTAGAGCTGTAGGAAGGTGGTGGTGGATTTTTCTTTTGGAGGGGTGAGATAGTGTTAGTTCTGCAGATTATGCAAGAGAATGTGTTTGGTGACAGTGGGGATGGATAGGTCTCCATGGATTTCTTTGTTAGTGATGTACCAAATCAGCATTGACACTGATACGAAGGAGACAGTTTTGGAGAACTTGGAGGCAGCGAAGGTGAATTTTGGCAGTTACACCCCAGACTTGGCAGGCATAGGTGATAGCTGGTCGAAGGACCTAATTGTCTTTGTTGCAGAGGACACTCAGGAATTGCGATGGTAAAGGGGATAGAGGAATGCCATCCTACAAGAGATCTTGTTGTAGATGTCCACAATATGAGGTTGCCATGTTAGTTTGTAGTCTAAGGTGAAGCCAAGATATTTTGCTTGAGTGGTCCAATTAACAGCCACCTGCAATTTGTAGCTCCAGGACATTGTCTTCTTTTCGCCGTGTGGAAGTAATGGCCTGTGACTTCGTTGGGTTGACACTGAGCCTCCAGGTATTAAACCAAGTTGTTAACTGTCCGCAAAGTTTTGTAGTCAACGTAGTGCGATGTTGTGTGGCACGGAAGCTGTTGATATGGTAGTGTCGTCAGCAAATTCGAAGACTGGGCAACCATTGTAGGAAGGCAAGATGTTGATGTATATTAGGAAAAATAGAGGTACAAAAACAGCCTTGAGGTACCCCTGCATGGATGGGATTGGTGATGGAGGTAACTTCATCTTTGGTGACACTGAATGTACGGTTTTGAAGGTAGGAGCGGATAAGATGGATAATGTGAGGATGAGAGTTCTTTTGGATTGGTCAAAAAAGGTGTCCTCCATGTCAGACAGAATCAAAAGCACGAGTTAGGCCAGGAAACAGGGCCACAACAAAGTGTCTATTGTGGAAACCGGTAATGTCATTAACCAAATTCAGAAGTTAATGGACAGTGAAATGATGTTTGCAGAAGCTAAATTGTTCAGGTGGAAACATTGTAAATTATCAATATAGTGCTGGAGATGCAGTTGTACAACTTTTTCGAATATTTTACTTAGGCTTGTTAGCAGGCTGATAAGTCTGTAGCCTTCTGGTGTGGAGGAAGCCATTGTGCAATTTTTCAATGCTCTTTTTCGTCTGGCATACTTCCAAATTATTTGCAAGCATGCAAAGGTCATCACCACCTTTCCTCAACCTGGTGGTGATGTCATACAGATCAATGAATGTAAAATTGGGAGGAGGAAGTATCATTATGACCACATCGTGTAAGGAAACTGGATCCTTGGGCTGATCAACATGGTCCTTAACGAAGTATAGATGAAAGAATGCCCTAAAAATCGAAGAGATGGTGCCACCCTCTTTGCTTTGAGAAACATGTGAAGTTCACCAGCACAATCCACATTGACTGCGGGGGTGGATACAATGACTTAATGGCTGGGGCCATTAAGCCCACCTAACTGTAAATCACAGTCTGCATTTCATGGAACCAAGGACAAATGTCAACAATAACAGCATTGAGTCACACTGGAGATCTTTCCAGTATTGCTTCTCAAGGAGCAGTATTTGACAGAATGAAGTGTGAAGTAATGTAATAATTAAAAATTGTAAAATGAGTTGACTGAGACACTCTGTACTTCACATACCACAAATTTTTTTTCAATGCATTTCACCTCCACTTGAAGGCATTATCAAGAGGTTGGTGACTGGCTAGAACTTTGGTGCTTCAGCTGATGATGATTCTCTGGAGATGAGACATCTGGTGGCAAGTCAAGGAGACTGAGTAAAATATTTTCTTCCAATGGAATGTCAAAATTCATTAAACGTATTTCGAATTTCTTGACATAAATTTTTTCCCAGATGTTTAAATCATGATTCATGTGAACTGGTTTTAGTAGTTAGGTTTTTTGCTCTATGTTGGGGTTTTGAACCCAGAAATGTGCTGCTACTGTGGATTTATCTGTTTATTTTTGCTTGATGTTCCTAAAGTGTTCTTTAAATCTGGTTCCAATCTTACTACAGTCCGAGCAATTAATGCTATAAATGCTGGACTTATTTTCCAGAGGAATTTTTGTCTGTTTCCGGTTTTTGTTTTTTCTGATATTGAAGTTTTCTTTACTGGTGCCAGGGTGATGTTAAATGCACTGAAAATCTTTTGAAATTTTATGGTTTCCCATGGATGATATATGAACTTCTTGTATGTTTTTTTTTTTGTCCCTAAATGCTATTAGGGTGGTAATCTCATTAAAATGTTTTTGTCTACTGAACCATTTTATTTTCCTGTTTACCAACTTCTTGCTGAAACTGTTTGTTGTTGCTCTTTCTATTATTTTGGTATATTCGGTTCATGTATTCCTTTTCATCCATCGTTACATTAATTAGTCTTATTTAAGCTGTTAATGAATGCATGTCTATGAGTCTAGGGTTGAAACTATTGGCTTTAATGTAGTTATATGGACGTGTGTCCGTCTTGCAAATACCAAATTTTAACTTGCCATTATCTTTGATTATTTTTAGTTTCAGAAAAGGAAGCTCGTTGATGGATTCTATTTCCAGTTTCCCCACCATCAATTTCGCAGTGGAAATAGAATCCAACAACATGCTTCAATTTCTGTACCTAAACATAATCAAAGATAATGGCAAGTTAAAATTTGATACTGTGAGTTTGTGGGTTCGTTGAATTAAAAGTCTTGTTTGCAGAAATTTAAAATGCTCTTTATTGCAGTAAACAGTAATTTTGTACACTTTGCAGCAGTAAGAAAGATGTGACATACACAACAAGTCTTCAAGGTCGTTTCGTTATTCCCACCACACGTGAACATATGAAAGAAATCATTGCGGTACTCTTCAAATGTCCACAAACTCACAATTACTGCTCAGCTGCAACTCAATTAACAACTGAGTAGCAACTCACTCTGCTCTAACTCTTTGCAGGATTTATACCTCCAGTCACTGTTCTAGAATGCAGTCGATCGCTCATGACACAGCGAGATAAAGATGGAACTATCCAGACCTCTCTCTCTCTCTCTCTCAGTAAGCGCTCAGCGCTCGTCCACGCACCGGCTGTGGCTTACGGTAGTGGCACTACCATGCCTCATTGACAATACTTACAGGAAGGACACATGTGCAGACAAACTACATTGAAGTCAATAGTTTCAATGCTAGAGCTCACAAACATGCAGTCAACAACTTGATAATATGTTCAAGTGGAGGCAAAAAGCATTGAAAGAAAATTTGCTGTATGTGAAGTACAATATGTCTTCAGTTGACTAATTGTATAATTTTTAATTAGCACAGAATGGTTTTTGCTACAGAGAAACAAATAGTGAAATTAAGTTAATTGGGAGTCGATTAATAACACAAAACAACACTCACTTTTAAATTTTCCCGGAACCGGTTTCTGAGGCCTTCCCTCTATCTTCAGCCGGACATCGACTAGTTCTCATTGGTGTAGCTGGCAATATTTTGTCTTCGGTCTCCTCTGGTGGCGGTTTGAGGAACTTGCTGAACAAATCTTTCTGGGGGATGTCGAAATTCAATACTTTGTTCCTATTTTTTGAAATAAAGATTTGTTCCCATGTGGACAGTTCTTCTTTTCCTGTTGTGTGTTTTAGTAATTTTGGTTCTGGATTTATGTTGTGGTTTTTTTCCCAAAAATGCGTGGCAACTGCTGATTTTTCTAATGGTTTGTATTTTATGTTCCTAAAGTGTTCCTTTGCTCTTGTTTCTAAATTTCTTTTTGTTTTTCCAATATAAATTTGACTACAGTCACAGCATTCAATTTGATATATACCAGATTTTTTGTTAGATGGAATGGCATCTTTGATGTTTGAGCAAATTAGGTTTTTTAAGGAGTAATGGTTCACTGGAGCTAGTTGAATGTTTTGTTTTTTGAAGACTTTTTTGAATTTATCAAAGGCCCATGGATGGTAAGTGAATTTTTTGAAGATCATTTTAGTTTCTGTAGCTGAGAGGGTTGTGGTTTCCTTTAGTAGTTTCTTCTTTTTTGCTAAGTTCACTTTTTTGTCTACTAGTGATTTGGGAAAGTCATTTTTCTGTGCTATTTCAATAATTTTGTTGTATTCTATTTTGTATTCTTCTGCTGTGAGAGGGATGTTGACCAGTCTGTGTGCTAAACTATTAAAGATTGCCTGTTTGTGGGATCTTGGATTGTAGCCATTAGCTTTTATGTAGTTGTCCGTCTGTGTTGGTTTTCTGTAAATGCCAAAGTTTATTCTATTTTTATTTCTGATTATTTTTAGATCTAAAAATGGTAAATACTCGTCTTTTTCAACTTCTACAGTGAACTTGATGCTTTTTTCTTAAATATTTAAAAGTTTTAGTGCATCACTGATGTGTTTTTTTGGCACTATGGCAAATATGTCATCTACATATCTTTGCCAGAGTTTGAACATCCATGGGAAACCTTTAGTGATCCTTATTTCTAGTGCACTCATGTACAGATCGGCCAGGAAGGGTGATAAGGGGTTGCCCATTGCTAAACCAGAAGTTTGATGGAAATATTTTGTTTGAAACTGGAAGAAATTCTGTTCTATGCATAATTTGGTAAGTTCGATGTAATCTGAAATTTCAAGTGATGACATTCCAAGTGATTTGAGCCATTTTTCTATCAATGTTGGGAGTTGTTTAACTGGTATGCTGGGAAACAGTGATTTAACGTCAAATGAGACTAGTGTGTCTTCTTCATTTAGTTCAGTATCCTTAATGTGTTCTATAAGTTCATAGGTGTTTTTGATGCTTAGGCTATCGAATTTTGGAAATGAGTTGAATTTGTTTGTTAGCCATTTTGCAAGTTTGTATGTTGGTGAATTTATACTGCTAACTATAGGTCTCATTGTTATGGATGGTTTGTGTATTTTGGGTAAGCCATAAAGTCTAGGTAAGGTTGGGTTATCTGGTTTAACTGCATATTTGTTTGATATTATACTTGATTTTGCTATTGTTTTTTCAAATGATTTTATGCAAGCTGTTAATGGATTTTTGTTAATGGTTTCATATTCACTGTTAGTTAGCATTTCTTCCTTTTTTTCAAGGTAATCAGATTTATCCATTATGACTATTTTGTTACCTTTGTCTGCCTTGGTGTATATGACGTTTTTTTGTTTCAATGAATGGATAATATTTTGTTTGCTCTTCTGAACGGATCTGGTTTTTATTTGTTCCAAAATATTTTCACATTGGCTTTTAAGTGGATTTTGTTTTGATACTGGTAGACACTGTGCCGAAATGTTTATATCTGCAATGTAGTCCTCAATTTCGTTTGAAAAACTTACGCAAGTTTTTAATCCTTTGTTTAGAAGAAGTAATTCTTTTGTGGAGAAATTTTGATTTGATAGATTTACAACGTTTTCAAAGTTTTGCGTGTTTGTTTTTTCGTTTACGCTACTTGTTGCTGTTTTGCATTTAGCGTGTGGACTAATTGCTGCAGGACTCAAGTTTCTATTTCCGATGTGTCTCTTATTCTTAAACTTTTTTTCGGTATGGTTTCGATGTGAAGAAATGTTCATCAAATTGGTCAATTTGTACTTTAGTTTTTCGGTTTTTGTTTTCATTTTCTTGCTTAGCATTGCCAAATAGTTTTGTTTGAAGTTATCCCACATCGTGTTTCCCAGTGTTTTCGTTAAAACTGAATGAAGTTTATAAAGTTTCAATTCCGTTTCTTCCAAATTTTTATAATGTTTATTGATTTCTAGCTGTAAAACTTTTCTCTCAGCCGCTCTGTGTTGATTCCCGTAGCCTGGTTTTACTATCCTCCGGACAAATCGGGGTGTCACTTTATTTCGTAAACATAGCTTTATGAATTTTATGTTTGCAAAAAGATTTCTTTTCTTTTCATGCAGTTTCACACGCTAAATGCAAAACAGCAACAAGTAGCGTAAACGAAAAAACAAACACGCAAAACTTTGAAAACGTTGTAAATCTATCAAATCAAAATTTCTCCACAAAAGAATTAGGTCTTCTAAACAAAGGATTAAAAACTTGCGTAAGTTTTTCAAACGAAATTGAGGACTACATTGCAGATATAAACATTTCGGCACAGTGTCTACCAGTATCAAAACAAAATCCACTTAAAAGCCAATGTGAAAATATTTTGGAACAAATAAAAACCAGATCCGTTCAGAAGAGCAAACAAAATATTATCCATTCATTGAAACAAAAAAACGTCATATACACCAAGGCAGACAAAGGTAACAAAATAGTCATAATGGATAAATCTGATTACCTTGAAAAAATGGAAGAAATGCTAACTAACAGTGAATATGAAACCATTAACAAAAATCCATTAACAGCTTGCATAAAATCATTTGAAAAAACAATAGCAAAATCAAGTATAATATCAAACAAATATGCAGTTAAACCAGATAACCCAACCTTACCTAGACTTTATGGCTTACCCAAAATACACAAACCATCCATAACAATGAGACCTATAGTTAGCAGTATAAATTCACCAACATACAAACTTGCAAAATGGCTAACAAACAAATTCAACTCATTTCCAAAATTCGATAGCCTAAGCATCAAAAACACCTATGAACTTATAGAACACATTAAGGATACTGAACTAAATGAAGAAGACACACTAGTCTCATTTGACGTTAAATCACTGTTTCCCAGCATACCAGTTAAACAACTCCCAACATTGATAGAAAAATGGCTCAAATCACTTGGAATGTCATCACTTGAAATTTCAGATTACATCGAACTTACCAAATTATGCATAGAACAGAATTTCTTCCAGTTTCAAACAAAATATTTCCATCAAACTTCTGGTTTAGCAATGGGCAACCCCTTATCACCCTTCCTGGCCGATCTGTACATGAGTGCACTAGAAATAAGGATCACTAAAGGTTTCCCATGGATGTTCAAACTCTGGCAAAGATATGTAGATGACATATTTGCCATAGTGCCAAAAAAACACATCAGTGATGCACTAAAACTTTTAAATATTTAAGAAAAAAGCATCAAGTTCACTGTAGAAGTTGAAAAAGACGAGTATTTACCATTTTTAGATCTAAAAATAATCAGAAATAAAAATAGAATAAACTTTGGCATTTACAGAAAACCAACACAGACGGACAACTACATAAAAGCTAATGGCTACAATCCAAGATCCCACAAACAGGCAATCTTTAATAGTTTAGCACACAGACTGGTCAACATCCCTCTCACAGCAGAAGAATACAAAATAGAATACAGCAAAATTATTGAAATAGCACAGAAAAATGACTTTCCCAAATCACTAGTAGACAAAAAAGTGAACTTAGCAAAAAAGAAGAAACTGCTAAAGGAAACCACAACCCTCTCAGCTACAGAAACTAATATGATCTTCAAAAAATTCACTTACCATCCATGGGCCTTTGATAAATTCAAAAAAGTCTTCAAAAAACAAAACATTCAACTAGCTCCAGTGAACCATTACTCCTTAAAAAACCTAATTTGCTCAAACATCAAAGATGCCATTCCATCTAACAAAAAATCTGGTATATATCAAATTGAATGCTGTGACTGTAGTCAAATTTATATTGGAAAAACAAAAAGAAATTTAGAAACAAGAGCAAAGGAACACTTTAGGAACATAAAATACAAACAATTAGAAAAATCAGCAGTTGCCACGCATTTTTGGGAAAAAAACCACAACATAAATCCAGAACCAAAATTACTAAAACACACAACAGGAAAAGAAGAACTGTCCACATGGGAACAAATCTTTATTTCAAAAAATAGGAACAAAGTATTGAATTTCGACATCCCCCAGAAAGATTTGTTCAGCAAGTTCCTCAAACCGCCACCAGAGGAGACCGAAGACAAAATATTGCCAGCTACACCAATGAGAACTAGTCGATGTCCGGCTGAAGATAGAGAGAAGGCCTCAGAAACCGGTTCCGGGAAAATTTAAAAGTGAGTGTTGTTTTGTGTTATTAATCGACTCCCAATTAACTTAATTTATACAACAATACTGTTCTCAACACTTCCATGAAAGGATTTATTAAATAGTGAAATGTCAACATTTTATTAATAGAATCTCAACTTTGTTCATACTGTAGATGTATACTTCCTTTAATGAGCTTTAGACCAGTTTTTGTTTCATTAAAGTAACTTAATAAATACGGAAGATACAAATATGTATTAATGAAGCATTTTTACCACATTTAACAATTTATATGTCTTGTGCTGAAACTATTGTCTATGCACTAGGATTTAAATGGTTGTCACTGAAGTGGTTAAGAAAAATGTAAAGTAATTTATAAGAAATTTCAGAAACTGATAAGTTATTCTTATGCTTTATGGATGACACATGATTTAAAAAATTACTTCTACTTCCATGTGAAATGAACATATAAGAACTGGAAACATATACAGAGTGAAATGTAAGACCAAACATATTCCATTGGTTGGTAAATTGTAGCCCAGGTTGTAATATTACATGTAATCTCAAGTTATTTTCATATGTCACAGAGTAAGCTTCAGTGTCAGTTTGTTGTTTCTTAAATTATGAAAAGTTATGGACCACATTTTCATCATTACACCTGATTTATTTGTTTGTTTGGTCCCATCATGATAAATGATAATGCAAAAAAGAAAACGCAGCAAAAGCAACACAATGTACATTTTAATGATCATGGTAAAATATGGTGGCAGTTTACTTGTATGAAGCAATGCTGTGGTATGGCTATATGATTATATGGAGGGAGGATGACTGTTATCATGTACAGGAAATACATGTACAGGAAATACATGTACAGAAAAGCTTGCAAATATTTCAAAATTGAACGAATGAATAAGCCAGAGATGTCCCATTAAGGGCAAGGGCCTACTATTAGAGGGGAGCTCATTAAGTGTTCCTCATGCGTGAATTATACTGCATAGAGCATTTATTTTATTTGCCGTGTTAGTGTGACATGTGTATAATTGTGTTCCTGTGAATTATCATTTGTCTATTGTACACATTCACTGCACTATTCAGCCCGCCTTGGTAGCGTGGTGGTAGAATGTCTGCCTCACGTTCAAGAGGTCCTGAGTTCGAATCTCGGTCAGGGTGAGTTACCTGGATAAGGTTTTTTTCGGGGTTTTTCCCTTATCCTAAAAGACGAATGGCGGATAACTCTAAGCTCAATGGACCCTGGGCTCATTTGAGCATCATTTCATCCATTCCATTCATCGTCCGATATGACTTAACGTTGGAGGACGTAAATTACAAAAAAAAAAAAAAACTGCACTATATCAATTTTTGCTGCACTTGGGTAGTTCCTGCCTGGTTTCACCACATACTCCTGATTTTGGCAATGGTTCATTTCATAATTACATGCTCAACAATAGGCAAAATTACGTTATTATCCATTCAGTTCTGAAGTAGAGTAATAAGTGATAAAACAGACAAATTATTGTGCTTGTCTGAAGTGTTCGTTATTTTTTGAAAATCTAAATCCATATTCTTTTATTTACAATCTTTCTTTCCTAGCTTTGCCACAGAACACATTTTCTAGTACACAAAATCAATGTAATCCCAATTTTTCAGGACATGTGGCAAACCTGAGCAAGTCGCAGAGCATTTAGTTCAGTATCTCTGAACTAAACAGCTACTCCATGTGAAGCTTTCATAAGGATGGAAATGTGTGTTAAAAATAAGAATCTGACAAAGCTGTTAGAGCCTAAGCAGGGTAAACTCGCCATATTAGTCTTATCTGGATTAACCTGCATTTTGTAAACTTGAATATGAAGTAACCCTTATATACTGGTTGCCAACCTAGACAGTGATGACGTATTTTATGGAGAGAGAGGCGACATTGTGGAGAGTGAGTTAGGATTGTGTGTATGAAGGTGATTCAGTTGCACGCAAATGAAAGGAAACTGCAAATACACAATCTCTAACTGTTCTAACAAGAGCAGCAACAAATGTGAAGGCATTGTGTTTATTGCAGCATTAGCAGAAGTGCAACAAGCAGTAAGGTATTGTGTTTACTGCAGTGTTAGCACAAGATAAGACATGCACATATTACTCACTCACTTGCACGCATGTACATCATGCTAAACCCATGTTAGAATATCGGCAACAAGGGTTTAGCATTTAACACTGTCATGGAAACGGCTCAACTCTAATTGATCCTTCTAATCGTTGTTATGACAACCATTATGATATACCCATCCCCTCCCATTTATTTAAAGCGTTCCTCCACATGGTTAGTCAATCTCAATCACTTTCTAGTTTGGCGACCAGTATAATAATGGCATGAATCTTGGATGTACTAACAGTGCACTGATTCTACAAATTGGCTGGTCATTGCAAAATAAGTAACATAACTGTTTTGAGAGAGAGGAGCTAATTCATGCTTTTTTAAGTTCTCCTGAAGCTTTGTTGCTGTTGTAATAAGACAATTAAAAGCTTCCAATGTGTAAGGACTTGATACAATGAAGCACATTAATATAGTTTTGAGTTGGAACTAGTACTCAATGCTCCACTTATTGCTAGTATTTACCTAGAACGCGTTTCGTTAGGATCTTCCTAACACTATCAGCTGTTGTCCACTTATTAAAAAGTGTCCAAGGTCCAGCTGCATTAACCACGTGGGAAAAAATCTTCATAAAGAAATATGAAAGAAAATTGTTTAATTTCAACACTACCTTTGAAGAAAATCCAAACTTGAAGTTCATCAAGATACTGTCAGAGACGCACCTGTCACCTCCAAGGAGTTCACCAAACCAACATCCATTAGTCAACAACAGCTGATGATGTTAGGAAGATCCTGACGAAATGCGTTCTAGGTAAATACTAGCAATAAGTGGAGCATTGAGTACTAGTTCCGACTCAAAATTATATTAATTAAAAGCTTACTGACATTTGGATTATGAGTTTTGTGGAGTGTAAAAGGATTAATAACTACAGGTCATTAGGGAATATACATAAATATACATACACAAAAAGAAAAATTAGGAAATATTCAACATATTTTATTTTATAATCTGTAACCAGAAAGTGTCCAGTACATGCTGACTATTGAATCTAGGTATTTAAACACTGTCATACACACTCTTATCTTCTAACAACACTGAAAGATGTTAATTTTTAGTGTTGGAAGATAAGTGACACAACACCACCATAAATTGTAGAGGTGGGGGGATTATATTCCAAATGATTAAATGGTTTGCACAGTTTTAATTGTTTGCAGTAGCTTAATTTCTGAAACAAAGTTTAATAATCAGTGAGCAATTCTTATATATCCCAAAATATATGGGACAAGCATGGTGTTGAAATGTAAACTTTTAATTTAACATAATAGTGGTGACTGTTCCCCATGGACATTTTTAATGTGCCAAGGTATAGAAGCATGAACAAAATCACAGCAATAGAACTCTATCCCCTATGGCACTTACCATCAGTTTATTTATGCAGGGATAAGTTAAAAAACACAAATTTGTAAAAAAGTAATGATATTAGTTAATACCATCATTTTTTTATATGAGTAGTTTAGGTCATTTGAGGTAATAGATAATTCTGATATTCAACTGAAAACTAGCACACTGAAACACAAACATATGTATTATAAGATTACAACCATATGTAACAATTTAAGTGAAATGTAATGGAACTTCAAATAGTTTATATATTTTTATGAAAAAAGCATTATGGATAAAAATACATTCAGAGACCAGGAGCTGCAATAAAGTGTAAATGACACATAAAGTCTCCATCTGCACCGTGATTTATGTTTAACTTTTAGAAATATGTAATAAAAAAGTATACACAACAATAAACTGTTTACTATACACTCCACTCACATAAAATGTGTTAGAGGAGCAGAAGAGTTGATGCTTCCTGTTACAAGGATGTACAATTACTCAGAGTTCAATTGGCATCTCAACACAAGCAGGGCTGGGGGAAGATTCATTATTACAATGCTTGATGCTTGGATTGGTCCCAACTCCTTCACGTACAACACAAGATAAAGACTTGTTCAGAGCATCAGCATTTAGCTCTGATTTGACTACTTCACATTCAAGAATGTAAAAAGTGAAACATAGTAGACACAAATGCAAATGAATAACTCTTTCCATATTAATTACACAAAAGCTACATGCTCTTCTTCCTTCCAGTTTTATGATCTTAAAAAACAAAAGAAAAAAAAAAATAGAAAGAAACAGAAAAAATGAAAAACTAAACACACATCCGTGGAGACCACTTTGTGTTGTACTGTGGGTCATCAAGTCAATGTAACATTCATCTGAAATACAAAGTCTGTAAGATAAGCTATAATCTACATCTGCTGCACAGTGCTTTAATCACATACACCGGACAACATAATATTAACGGCAAAATGTCTATGGGTGTAGTGATCATCAAAGCTTTCCAGTAATGTACAATACAATATAAACTTACACATATTTTACGGACAGTCTCTTTCTGGCCTTGCCATTTCTTTTAACAAAAGAACAACAAAATAATGGTAAGTAATTTCCAGCAACTTACCGTAATTACAAAGTTAAAATTTTGTAGCAGTATTATCTAAGAGTTTAATTTTTATATAAAAATGGGGGTTTAAAATAATAGCTCTGTAAATCCTCCCATAAATCTAGATCCTTGTGAGGGACTTTGACACTTTTTTTCTCTAGTATCATATTCGAGGCACTCAATGTTAGGAAACTATTGTGCTTTTATAAAGACATGGACTATTTAGCTGTTCCAATTGTCTTCTTTCTATTCCCAGTTTAACCAGAGGGCAGGTGGGTAGTTATCAGAATTGGTGCAGAAGAACCCCACCTTCCCGAGGCTGCCTTGTTCTGTACTTCCTTAATCTGTTCACCTGATCCCAACATAGAACTTAACAAAACATCACAACACATTTGCATGAAGTCAGTCACTTGCAGCCCCTTGGATCACAGTCTGCAGTTTCGTTCATATCACAGTCTCATCTTTTCTCATCTCAGTAGAGATTGGCTAGCAGGAGATCAGGTGACTCGCGTCGTCAGCATGTTGATGTTTCTTCACCTTCTAATGTACATGCAACATTTTCCAGTTTATGAGCAAGATGCATTTTCTTGCAATAAGGATCTGTGTCCAGTGAGTCCAATATCTGAAAATAAATGATATTCTTAGATTATATAATTTCTAATTGACTATGAGAAGGAGAAAGAGGGAAGGAGGAGGTGGTAGCAGTATTTAGATAAAAGAAGAGAACACTACTGCCTGTTGATATCTGATATTCCAGAAGCAGAAACGAATAAGTATGTTGGATTATATGTTCCTTACTGATTGTATTTTAAAGTTTGGTTTTATATTATATTAAACCTAATATGTTTAAATTGCAAAATATGAATGGTGTAGAATTCTTTTTTTCCATTGTCTCGTATCTACAGTCAACATTTGTCATAACAGGGAGAATGTGGTTTATAAATAAATCTTTCACTGAAGAAAAACACATTTTGGTTGCCATTTGGTTTACAGCTCTTTGCCATCTATGGATGAAGATACAAATTGCAATGATTTAAACTCAAGATAACTGTTGAAGGTAGGTAGTGGTAACAATTTCTTTCAATATCTTAATGCAGAGTAATGTACTACTCTTGTTAATACTAATTTTTATATAAACAACAATTGTCTTTAAATGTTTATACCAGGTAAAATGTCACTTGAGTAGATAAGATATACTACTTTATGGGAGTGAAAAGAGAAAATATAAAGTTGGTATCAGCTTATAAAATCACAATCTTTGTACAAAGTGATGTTGAATCTTAATAGTTATTGAAACAGAACAAATATCAAAATCTTAAGACAAGGTTGACCATGAAAAATCACAGAATAACAGTAGGATTACTCTTAGGATTAAGTGAAGAACATGATAGAAAAGGAGAAGTAGTACATGATAGATTGCAGGTTGTAAATCTGGTATAGAACAAAGAAGAAATGGAAAACTTATTACGCAACCCTCCTAAAAGTTCTGCTCAACCCTTGGAAGTCTAATAAAAGTTAAAATTTCAAAGGAGTATCTTTTAACCCGATTGTGCTATTCAAATGTGTGCACCTTTAAATAAGAAAAGCTCTATAAACAGAAATTTAAACATGGAAGAAGGTGATTTTTGTAAAGCTTGCTTGTTTTAACCATCTCAGAATGAGGTAAAGAAACTGCAGAAATTAATTAATAACAATGATAGACACAATAAGGAGTATCTTTTGGACCAAGGTCAGTGGAAGGCAAAGAAGTTTAATTGTTTTCCATTTTGAGTGCTTTAATGCTTTATGGGGGGAAAAATAGAAACCATTCAGAAGAGAGATCCACATGCATCTATCAACCTTTTGAAATTTAGGTCAAGCTGGGAATTTGGAAATCAGAATTTTTTTCCCCATTTGTTAAATCAAATTCTTCTCTCCTCCTCATTCATTTGATTCCCTAATTTTCTTTCAGTCATCTTGCCATTACTGACATCACATTCCATTGCACTCTGGGTTAAAATACACTTATATAATAATCCCAGTCACTACAATTGTAAACATTCAGTATATACACTGAGTAAATACAAAAGTATCACACATTTTCATTATTGTGCTTAACATAAACACAGTAAATGAATAAAAATGAAAAGATTAAAATAACCAGAGACATTATAAGAATTTCTACTTAAAAAGCATCTACTTTAGTCTCTTCTTAATTTTAAAGCTAACTTAAGTTTCTTAAAGGAGTTAGGCTCACATGAAAATATTGACAAATGGTCAATTTGTATCTTTTTCCTCCAACACAAATTTATTGAAGTATTGTTGTTATGTAATACTGGGCTTTAGCACTCTTATTTTGCACATCTCTCCCTATGGTAGAACCAATGGGTAAACCTTCACAGGTTTGAACATATTCCTCAGTAATTTCTTCTTTGTTGCATAGAAGACAATTAGGATTTGTATAAATACATAATTTATGTAAATACTTTGCTAAATGGCAATGCTCCGTAAGGAGCCTGAATTTTATCAGTATAGCTTTAGATGGAGTTTCGGAAATAATTTCTGGTCTTTCTATTAAAGTATTCCAGATTTTACTTTTAGCTTGTTGCACAATTTTTAAGATGTGAAAGTAAGCTTTTATTGTACTTTGAATGAAATTGGAGTCCCTTTTCTAGAAGAAAATAGGTAGTTTCCAATAATTCTACAATGCAGTACCCATTTTAAACCATTTTCCATAGTTCTTGAACTTGTTGAATCATTTGGTCACATTCTTTGAGTTGGGTTAACAAAGCATGATTATTATTAATATTTAGATGAGTCGTATTTATTACACATCTGCTTCACTTTCGTTTTTCTTGTTGCCGAAATGTTCGTTGAAATTTTCAAATGTTATCTTTCTTACCTCCATGTTGTCCGGTTTTTAAAATTGGCTGGATCTAACTTTCGCGTGTTCCTCTTGACTTGACGTCACTTCAATATATCGAGATTTAACTGTATTGGAACACCACAGTGAAGCGAAATAGTTATTAATATTTAGATGAGTCGCATTTATTACACATCTGCTTCACTTTCGTATTGGAACACCACATTGAAGCGAAATAATTATTAATATTTAGATGAGTCATATTTATTACACATCTGCTTCGTATTGGAACACCACAGTGAAGCGAAATAATTATTAATATTTAGATGAGTCGTATTTATTACACATCTGCTTCACTTTTGTATTGGAACACCACAGTGAAGCGAAATAATTAATATTTAGATGAGTCGTATTTATTACACATCTACTTCAGGTTAAATCTCAAAAGCATGATTAATTTAATGCATAAATGCAGCTTTAGAATTTGAGAATAAAACAGTGTTTTGAAATGTATCTATTGTGCATATCACCTGCTGTAATGAAAATGAATAACTGTTATTTTTGCATTAAAAGTATTTTTATATATTCAACTGGTTTATAAAATGAGAAAAATGCATCTGTAACTCCTGCTTCTCAACTGCTATAAACAATAGAGCCATTTAGGAGGATATGTACTTCATTCTTCTGGGGGGGGGGGGGGTACCTATTCTTAGTAGCTTCAATTCAATTCAATTTATTCATCCTTTAAATCTCCATACAAGATTGTGGACACACCAAAACAAAAATATTTACAAAATTTGAATACAGAAATTACAAAAAACATGCATAAGAGTAAATACCAAAATATAATAATATAGCTTAACTTTCCAAATACCCTTGAATAGAATAAACACATGCTTCACTTAAAAATTTATGTAGTTTCAATTTTAAAGTCTTTTGGTTGTCAATCTGTTTTAAATAAAGAGGTAACTTATTGTAAAGTTGGGTACCACTATAAATGAAGGAATGTTTGTATAAAGTGGTATTATGACTAATTGCTAGTAGGTTTGAACTGTTTCTTGTATCGTGCTGGTGTGTCACTGCATATATTTTAAAGCCATTTAAACTAGCTTTTACATGTAAAAGAACTTTGTATATGTATAAACATGGCAGGGTTATAATTTTCAGTTCCTTAAAATACACTCTACAGCTCACATGTGCAGGTTGGTTCATTATTATTCTTATGGCTCTTTTTTGCATTCAAAAAACCTTTTCTGACATATTTGAATTACCCCAAAAGATGATACCATAAATCATAAGGGAATGAAAATATGCAAAATATGCCATTCGGACTGTCTCTATGTCTGCTATCATTTTTTATGTTTTTAAAGCATAGCACTGCTTACTTAACTTTTTAATCAAATCTTCTATATCTTCCAAGTTTTGATTTAACCACAAATCTAAAATTTGTGTATCTTTTACAAATGAAATGTTGATGCCATCCAAATTAAGAATCTATGTAATCCTTAAGGTTTAGTGCACATTTAGAAGTTTCAGATTTTGCAACAAATTCTTCTAAATCCAGTTGAATGTTAATTGGTTGAGTGGCTATAGGCTTTCTTCGGCCAGAATATTTTCTTTGGATTTTGAAAGGTTGAATTCTGTTTTTATTTTAGTAACTTAGGTTAGGAAACATTCTTGTATTTTCAACTACATGTGACTTTTTCTTCACCACTTTGTTGTGGTAACTGTACAAATTTTCACAATGAGTTGTCTGCTTATGGAAATATGAAATTTGAATGCTCTTTAAACAAACCCAAAACACACTTGTTTCACATTTCTGTTCTCCAAAAACCACTGAAGATGCTGTGTAAACCTATGAAACAGCTGTCTGGATTTTAACAAAATAAAAATATATCATAAGTGAAACTTTCACTTTTTAGTAATAAAAAGAATTACAAATGTGACACAAGTATGCAACTGTTTCATTTATAATCAATTCACTTTCTGCTTATGCTTAAAGACTTTTTTTTAAATTTTGTGTTCAAATAATAATTTATTATAATAATGATGAATTACAAGAAATGAACTAATTGTTTTCTTTCTCTTTTAGTGAGAGATAAGTGTTCACTATCCATTTTAATAATCCAGGTCTGTAGAGACAGCAAATGAAATGAATGGAATGAATGCCCAAATGAGTCTGACATTATCTTACCTGAATAAAGGAAAACCCTGGAAAAATCTTATTCAGTAAAATCACCCCAAGTGAGATTCAAACTTAGGAACACCAGGCCGAAAGACAGATATGCTAACCCTACACCATGGAAGTGAACATAACTGACAAACAATTATATAAAACAGCAGAGTCAACTGTCACACTCTTACTTGCTATATTTTCCAATTAATTTTAAGAACATATTTCATGAATATTTGCTTGCATCATTAGCTGCACAATGAAATTTGGTAAACTTACTCATTTCCAGCAACTCCTATGCTGTAAACTGTGTCATGCCTATCACATCTGGCATAGTGCTACCCTTTTCATCTAACAAGGGAACTATCACTATGCTCATCTCAGCAAAATCTGCTGCGGAGTAGAACCACAATGCCCATAACTGAAGCTTGAAAAGTGCCAAATACAACCACTTGCAAGTAGCTGCTGGACATCCCTTATGAGTTCTGTGCCAGTGTTTCTTACGTATGCCTGTCTGTAGACGCTGCCCGCATGGGTAAATAATCCTTCCCATACAATGCTGTTTTATTATACCCAAATGTTCCTACGCATTCTGGACTCATTTTCAGGTACTTCAGCTACACTTCGCACCCGACTTTTGGCACACAGGCCCCACA
Organism: Mantis religiosa; assembly: GCA_030765055.1. Lineage (NCBI taxonomy): Eukaryota > Metazoa > Arthropoda > Insecta > Mantodea > Mantidae > Mantis > Mantis religiosa. The sequence goes on along the minus strand of CM060948.1, from coordinate 49,738,588 downwards.
TAGAGCAGAGATAATGTCATCAAACTCTAGAGCAAATACAGACATGAGCATAGTGACAGTTCCCTTGTAAGTATATAAAGTTTGAAAGAATTATGCAGAAACACAGTCTGTCATGGCCTCAAGGAAATGAGAAGGAAAACGAGGGAGTTCCAGAGAAAACTTGGAGGAACACACTTCAGATGCATGCTAAATTGATAATCATACATAAACAGCAAATGATGATACAAAGGTATTTGATGAAGCATATAGCATACATATAAGCAGAGGAGCATGTAGAGGCAATGGTAATACTTATTAGGTAACAATGTAAGTAAGGCTCACACTGATCCAAATACAACTAATCGTTAAAGAAAGGTTGGTGAAAAGTTACTCCTATTGTTCAACTAGAACAGACATGCCAAAAGCCTCCATCTTTTTTTTTCTACTCTGATTGACCTTGCTCCCTAATAATGCTGACTTAGTAGGACAAAGTCAGAAAAGTGGTGTACAAAGTGATACAAATATAACCTGACCCAGCATTATTTTCCTGCCTTTACAAATATTCTTTTGACAGATTTTAAGTTAAAAATGCTATTAATTTCTAATCCAAAGACTATTTTCTTTTCTTTTGGTTCACTTCGATAGCACCTTTAATGGCTATGGTCATACTGGGTCTCTGATTGATACATTTGTTGATATTTTTACTCTGAATTTTTTTAGGTTAGGTTACTGCAGGTTAAAACTACATAAAACATAAGAACTATACTTTGAGAATTAAGATAAAAATGCACACTCGTGAAAATCAATGGTTTGTGATAAAATATAAAAATTTATTAAGAATTGAACTCTTAACTATAATTTGTGCTAAGAATGTTACTAAAGATCCATAAACAAATTATATAGCAGTGACTTTAGAAATAATGTAATTGTTGTAACAGATTTCATGTAATACTTTATTAATTTCAAGCAGATAATCAAGAGTATACACAAAATATTGCAAACTGATTTTGTTTACAGGAATGGAATACTTTTACAACACACTGGCAATTAAAATTGAAGTGGCATTATTATGTGTTTTTATCGCAATAATGATGACAACAATGACGATGATAATGATAATTGACGATGATGATGTAATATTTATCTAACATCATGAATACTGATACTCTGATTAAAAACTAATACTAATGACTTGTTACTTCAGCTGTATGAGTAGTTGCAGCATGTCATACTTTTTAACTTTGAAATGAAACAATGCTAGCTCTCTTGAAATTCATTTCATCTGTAAACAAAACCTTTGCTGTGAAAAGTATATCTCCTCCACATCTTTCTATGAGCTACGAGAAGAACTTTTATCTGGATGGGTAACCTTGTGGACTACGACACTGGTGGTATGGTACGGAATATTCACTGTGATTGATACTGTTTGCAAACTTGTATCATAGATGGGTATACAACACTATGAATGGACATCATATTGTGCACCTCCTATGAATAAGAATTGGTATGTCATAATGTATCTGTTATAGGATTCATGTTTAAGGATATACTCGTATGTGTTTCTGATAATGTATACCCTTAACTGTCAAGATATTACAGGTCTCTCTTTTAACATCCTGTATGTGTATGCTACATTTACATTTATGCACACTTTTTGTCGTTAATCTTAAGACCTGCTTGTCTTACCTGTTCACTGTACTTGGTGACATAGATGTAGAGCTCTTTCAGTGCTGACACAGTGTCAAACTCTCCAATTTGTGATACAGAAAGTTGCTGCATGGCAGTACTCATCTCCTGATCTGTGATTTGAGGCAACATTTGCACATCACAATAAAAATGAGAGACCATTTCTCTGTAATGCGGAATATCCTTGGCAAAAAGGAGTTTATTTGATGGGGAGTCTTTGCCCAGTCTGTGCTCTGTAGTAGAACAGGAATCCATGAATGTCTGAGCAATGACAGACAAACATGAATCCACTGTGTTAGTCTTGTTGATGTCAAAAATGAAATCAGGATTCTTGATGAAATTTACCCAAAACCTCAATGGAAGACTGCAATAAAAGGAAAAACAGCAATTTATAAAAATTTAGTTTAAAGAATATAAGGAGGGTGATTCATATAGAGACTTTAAAATGACAGGGTACTTTTCAACTACTGGCTTATGGTTTGAACTTAAGCACTTTAGCTATAAATAAACATAATTGGAAAAATATTAACCTAATTTACATTGGTCTTGGAGCCTGAATTTAAACATGACTTCTGCCTGAATAGATATTTGATTTAGTTTACATTAATTTTATTAACTACTTACTACTCATATTAATGAAATAAGAAAATATCAAAAATATGTAGAATATATTATTACAAAATATTGTAATTACCTAATACCACCTTTATTACCTAGGGTAATACATACTTCTGACAGTGTTTGTACCACTTTTAGACACAGTTCTGTATTGTATGTTTTTAGTTGCCATGAAGTATGAGTCCACCTTTTTAGCTGAACATGACCTATGTCTTGTGAGGACTTTCTATATGCTGTGCAGACAAGATATAGAATTTTTTTTAAGAGTCACAGTCCTACATGTATGCTAAAGAAAGGATAGGTATAGATATATTTTTTTTATTTCTAATTTTTATTTGCTTCATAAATTTGAAGGAAATCAATTTAAACCTTAACATTTATTTATTAATATCTTCTTAGGAAGTTTGATTCAAGTTATTGCAATAACTTTTAAATGTCATATTTTTTTCAACTACAGCTTTTAGCCCGGAAGATAACTTTACTGTTATTCTTTACAGCTTTTGACTTCTTGCAATTCTGTGCTATAAATATAACAAATACAAGACATGCCTTTGGTTAAAACACATTACTGATATGCTCACTAAAACACAAATATCACTTCCTTAACACAAAGTATGAAACACTATGTTTTAAAAGTTGTATCAGCTATAAGTCCTTCAGCATCTCAAATTTCTCAGTACTGACTTCTCCGAGATAAGAAAAATTCCAGAAAAACATTTTACTCCAAGCAATTATTTTCAGTTCAATAACTGATTCCTAGTAGAGTACAGTAAATGCTTTATCAAAACATTACCATTATGAGTACTGCTTCATAAAAGAAGCATATTCCTCATGTAAATATAATTTTGTTTCATAAACAAATAATCATGAATAACAAGTCACCAATGCTTTTCTGCAAAGTAATTTTCAGTTTTGTGTTATGAAGATTTCTTCACAAGTACAAACAATTTCTTGTGAAACCTACTTATATTTGCATTATTTTAGAACTTACACTACTGTAACAACATAAAGGGTAGACTGAGCTCATATTACACAGAATTAAGTATGTAAATCTATTAACTTTAAAGAGAGTCGATTAATGACGCTAAACAACATTTACTTTTAAATTTTTCCAGAACATGTTTCAGAGGCCATCGACTGGTTGTACACCAATACACCAATGAGAACCAGTCGTTGGCTGGCTGAGGATAGAGGCAAAGCCTCTGAAACATGTTCCGGAAAAATTTAAAAGTAAGTGTTGTTTAGTGTCATTAATCGACTCTCTTTAAAGTTAATTTATCATAACAACACTGTTTTCAACACTTCCAAGAAAGGAAATGTAAATCTATATTTATAGCTGTGGTTTTAGTACACTTTACAGTTCTCTGTTACTAACAACAAACATGCTTTTACATTATTTTTCAGAGGTTATTGGCAGAAGAAAAAGAATTTATTTGAACTTTGTATGTAATATATTTTGAACATAAACAGTGCTTCAGAGGTAGAATGAAGAAAGTTCAGGGCAATTTGGATGAAATACCCCATTTACTGCATAAACTAATACAAAAGGTACAGGGTATATCTCCCAAAGGAGATAATCAAGGACACTTTTATTGTCAGTTCGTTATTAAATCAAAATTATTTTCCGATGAATTAAAAATTTCTTTATATCCTTGACTGGTCTAGAACCAAATGACAGTAAGCAAGCTTATTTTTGATTCCTTAGACTGAGAAGGTCCATTCCAAACTGTATTTAGTCCATGGATATAAACTCTTTATGAGAGAAGAAAACATGCTTATGGGTAAATTAAAATACTAAGATTATTCATTATTAGAAGGACTTTGTTTATCAAAATTCATTCTATTTTAAATTACTTATACATTAGATTACCCTGAAATTCAGAAAATATCTTTGACTAACAATGTTTACAAAAAGTAAGAAATAATAAAAAATGGTTCTTACATCAACATATATTACTTGAATTACTCCTAATTAATTTTGACTCACAAAGATAGGATTTGTTTCAATAAAGCTAAATTTAAAACTTCTCCCTCCATTTTCACAGACATCACATGTACAACGGGCTGCAGTAGCACTGGACTGACACTAAAGTCGACAACAGACAATACAATTTCTTCAATGCTTCTCTGTGCTGGAAACTTGACAAACTTAGAATGAACCTTTAATATTAATTGGTTTCAGATAAAATATTGTTTGAAATGGATAAAGATTTGGATATAATATGATTTGCTCTAAACACCCAGTTCCACAAATTCTTTTGAAGCAGATTTAAAACAGGTTAGACACAAATAGACTTCACAGCATAACTGTAACTCAGAATTGAAAGTAATCACAAAACTCAATTCTGTTCATGGGTGAACTTAATCCAGTTTGGAACAGATCTCCTCAAAAGCATGAACATTTGCTTTATGGAACAGAAACCCATTCAACACAAGACTTGTAACTTGCTTATAGAGGGTAATTCTTAAACGTAATGCAAAACAGGCTCCTTTTGTAAAAGCAATGGCATGTGTGTTTAATTAGGAGGGCTTTACTATGCATAGCAACACATACACTCTTTAATATCATTTGCAGCATTATTAAGTACTTAGCAGAATTTAAAATTCTGGAATATTTAACAGCATAAAATTTTTACATCCAACAATTAAGTATATAAAAAGTTTAAATATATCTTATTCTTCTTTCAACATCAATATGTTATCTAATTTCTTTAAGTGCTATAATATTTGCCATAACCTCAGTACTGATGCCTTCACTGGATATTTCTTTTTCATATTTTACTTTTAAAAGATTTAAGAAGAATACAATTTAAACATCCTAGTTATTATTATTATCATCAGGAAAAAGGCACATTTGATAAATGCATTAACATACCATTTTATAAATATAATTATGTAGAGTTGTAAAAAAAAAAAAAAAAAAAAACACCACAAGCCAGTTCTTAAGGAGAGAATTATACTGCATCCTCTTGCCACTACTTGATCTGCTAAGATATCTACGAGGAGCATTCGGAAACAATTACAATAGCGTTGTTTCAAACATACCACTCAATCTATGAGCACATCTTCTTGTAAGACGATTACCTGATATTAGTACACCTAGATGGCATTTTTAAATTCAAGTATAGTGAAAAGGCAGCGTTTGTTTGTTATCACGTAGAGAAATCCATGGACAAGATGGAAGGTGACTGTCACAGATAAAGATGGGCTGCATGGTTTTTGTGGAAGGAAGGAGTCAAAACAGCAGATATTCACAAACGTTTAAATATGGTTTGTGGCCAAGAAGCTCTTGCACAGAAGACTGTTTACAACTAGATCGCTGGGTTTGCCAGCAGATGGGAATCAGCAAGCAAAAATGTGAGTACCAGTCGTCTGTCAACATCACGATCTCTGAGGCACATTGAGATTTTGTCTGAATTGATTATGGCTGATGGGCACATAACATTTGATGAATTGGAATCACAAACAGGGCACAAACCCTGCACACCAATATCCATGATGATTTGGATATGAATAAGGTGTGTGCAGAATGGGTTCCACGGGACTTGACACAGGCCCAGAAGAAGAGAGTTGAAGTCTGTCATTGACTATTGGAAATGAACAGTGATGATTCATATGTTTTGGAGAAACTGGTGACAAATCATGGTGTCACTATCCTATACCTGAGAAGAAAATCAATCCATGCAATGGAAACATCCTGGGAGTCCCTGGCCCAAGAAATTTTATTCTGCTCCATCTGCAGGTAAGCAGATGATCTCCATCTTTTGGGACACTTGTGGTATACTGTTAATGGGCTGGCTTCCACAAGTTATGACTGCCAACAGCAGTTTACTGCGTCTCTCTTACACAACTGAGATGCAGGATTCAGCAATGGCGAAACGGAAAGTGGTCCAGAGGAGTGTTCCTCTAGCACAACAATGCACAGTTGCACACCAGCAATATGACGACTGCAAAGTTGGCATCAATGGGGTTCATTGTTGTGCCATGCCCACCATATTCACTGGATCTTGCTACTGATTATGCTCTATTTGACAGCATGAGAACATGCTGGAAAAAACAAAAAAACAAAAAACAAAAAACAGGTTCAGTAGCAACAAAGAATTGCAGGCAGCTCTCCATGAGTGGGTGCATAGTACACCTAACCAATGGTTCCATGATGCAATGATGAAGTTGCCAGGAAGGTGGCAGTGATGTATTTACGTCAGTGGAGAGTATATCAAAAGATTCATATTCATCAATAAATAAGGTACAAAAAGCTACTATTTTAAATCATTTCCGAATGCCTCTCGTATATCATTAATGTAGCAGAATCTTTTCTCTATTAGAATCAGCCTTCCTAATAAAGTATCACTTTGAAAGAGTAACAAAGTAAAATAGTGATGTAGAAATAGTGAATCACATTTCTTTTTTTTTAATTATTTGTTTTATTTTGGAAAGACCTACCTTGTATGCTTAGCTGTTCCTGGTATTATTAACTCATTTTATTTTAATGTCATTAAATCTTCATAAGCCACAATTGTGCGTAGCTCTCAGTTGTTGATGGTGTAAATACAAAATGTTAGTTCTTTTAACTACGATGAAACCTTTGTAATAGTATACAAGTAGCCCTAAGATATACATTTCCTCTAGTCGAAAGTCTGATTTGAGGCTGATCTGTTTTAACAGTGTTCTGTCTTCTTGATTTCAGCTCAGTTCATTTTCACAAATGAAGTATTTGGATTTCTGCCAGCTTCTGAGAAAGTTTTCTTTATGTTTTACTGAACACATTTTCTTTCATTGTACACCATTTTTTAGTCCATTTAATGTACTTTCCATTTTAGTAGATTTGTTAATTATACTTTAACGGTATGAAACATCTGCTGTTCATTTGTTTTAATATAAAAATGCTTTTTATATGAAAATATATTTAACTGTATTTTCATGAAAAATAAGAAAATTTTTCCCCTTTCTTTTTAATACATCAGCCATTTTCATTACTGAGAGCATATAATTTGCAAAGTCTGTTTAAATAAATGCACAACTACTAAAGAAATGAAATTGAGAGTTATTTCAGGCTGCATGTCTTATTCATTCAAACAGTATTGTTCAACACCTTTGCCTACTTATTTTCATGTTTTCTACTTAAATGCAGTCATTGCACACGCTTTTAACAAGAATTTTATTTTTGCACTTGACTTATAATTTTGCACAAATATGAAACTCCTAATATTTTGAGACATTTTAAATATTAGTAAGTATAAAGATTTGTAGTAGTCTTCATAGTTTGTTGTTTATACTTTTCTTGGAGACTTTCATTCAAATATTTATTGCTCTGGTAAACATAACTTTTTCAGGCCATTATAAATCAAAAGTACCCCAGTACCTCTGTGTAAAACCTATCAACAACCTATTATTATTAATTTATTATTGAACTAACTGTGTACATTGGACAGAATACATGTATTTCTGAAAGTTATTATCGTTTGCATAAAATTTAAGAGACTTCCTTCTTGCTATACAGTCAAGTAAGTGGTACTGTTCACATGATTGATCACATAGTTTACAGAGATACTGGTTCGAGGCGAGGTGGAACCCTTTCCGATTGCATATTCTGTAGTGAGATCCAAGAGCAGCAATCCTTGTGAACACATGCCTCAGGGGAAAGTTTGACTCCTTCCCATCTTCAGTATTCATCACTGGTGTCAAGAAGAAACTTTGGTCTATATCTTCTGCTTTTTCTGACCTCTCTCTTACATGTGCTTCATGGGCGGGCTGGTGCGGCTGGTTGTATATCAATTCTATTTCCCTTATGAAGAAGTTGGTATTGGTGAGATGGTAAACTATTATGCATCTCGCTAGCTTAGGTATCCTAAGTACTCTCCATAGGTAGGTGGTTGTAACTGCTTTTATTCTTTTCAGATTTTCACCACATAACCGAGTCCAGATTGTGGCAATTGCATAGCACACTAATGGAGATATCTTAATATGAAATAGTCTTATTGCAGTTTCACCTGGCAGTTTTTCAACATTTTTAATATCAAAAGTTGACTTTATTGCTGCATTGCCTTTATTACTACTAAAGTAATGAGATTTAGACGAGAAGGCAATGTGAACATTGAAGACATCTTTAAGTATGGAATCGCCCAACTGGAACTTACCAACTGCTACCACAATAGCCACATAACAAAATTTTGGACAACCTCTTATTCCATGATACCTAATTATTGCATATAGTCTTATTAGACATTGTACAATATTTTACATTGGAATACATACCTGTCATCAATACACTGATCAATACTAAAATAAGATATACTACCATCGTATTAACTGACTTCCAAGTGCAGTTTGCTTTAAGAAAGGGAATTGTTTATTACAAAATTGAATAACATTTGTTTTCTCCTCTAGATGTATATATGAACTGTGTCAGAGCATGTATAGTTTCATTTAATACATTAGATATTCGTAATAAATCTTCTCCTTATTTCTTTTTATTCTGTTTAGATACATGCACTTTAATGCTGACAACTAGGCTTTCATTAAAGGGCAGAAATTCTGCTTTTAATCCGCATAACATAAATTAGTATGCAGAATTCTTTTATTTACTGGCTACTTTCATTATTGAAATTCTGAAAAAGCTGGTGACCACAACTGCATAAGCTTTCATAATTTATTTCTTCTCTTTTGAATTTCTGGCATATTGTATTTAATAATGCACGCTCAGCTGATGACTATAGGTAAATGTCATATTAAAGCATCTTCATAATATCCTTTTTCTTGGTAAAAACTAGAAGTCAAGATTATATTTCCCATAAAATTTAGTTGTGATTCATAGCCAACATTTATTTTTACTTCTCAGTATAAGCCCTTTTTCATTCTTCTGCAATTTCATCCTTAAATACTTCATTTTCTGTGATCACACATTCATAGAAGAGTTCAAAGATGTCAGTAAGCATGTGCTGTCAACACATCAGCTCACTTTTGTCTAAATACTGTCCTTAAACATAGATCTGTGATTGCTATTTGAATGGTGTTCAAAGACTGCAATCACTTTGGCAACATATCAGCATGTCTCTTCTGAAACGCAATGCTTTTAGTTTGTATCCTATTGGGCATCCACAGTACAGCCTTTAGCAAAAACAAGCTTCAGCTAAAAGAGAAAGTATATGTACATCACTAGTGTTTCCAATTTACAAGTGGTATTTTCAGTTTTAGTTCCATATGTAATTTCATATAGTCCCAGTGGTTTGATGTCAACATACAATTTTTTTAAACCACACCTTTGTTGAGTTTTAAGGTATTTTAGATCACTCTAGTTTATTTTTGTCCGCGTTATTCCAATTTCTCTTTTAGAGGTTAGAGTTAATGCAAATATATTGCAGGTGCATTACATGCTCCTAATTAAGCTCCTCTTCTTCCTTAAAAATGTAATAGACTCTCCACATAAAATATATGCTCTTTAAAACTATCTGAATTTCGAGATTCTCATTTCTTTCTGAATGTATATCCAATGGTCTCTAGTGTAACCCTAATAAGTTTTATTAATTTCTGTGCATTTCACTTGTTCTCTTATGAAAATGCCATTCCTTTTCCTCATCTTCATTACAAAAATTGTATCCCACATGGTCACATGTTTTCTCCTCACAAAATGCTCTAGCTTTCTTGAGAAAGAAAGAATAAAGTAGATGGACACCTTAGGATCTTATTCCATTTTTCATTGAGATACTGACACAGCATGAACAATGATTGCACCAAAATGCAATTTCAAAAACTTGTAACTATTGTAATGAATAAAACATGGAATAAAAGTTCATCTCATCCAGTTCAACACCCATCTTAGAGAAAAATCCTGTCTTTATAAAAGGAAAGGTGATTCACTAAACACTACAACTCAGACCTGTACGTACAATCTGCACTAAAATTAAATTAAATACTGTGTAGTATTAGAAGGCTAGAAACCATCATTAATTACTGATCTTGGTTTCATTCCTGCTAGAAGAACTATTCTTTCTTTGACATTCTCTTCCAATTACATTAATGACATCCATAAAACAACTAAAGTAGCTCATATGCAAAGAATCTCCAGTCATGTGGAGATGTATTATGCCAAGAATGTGCCATTCTCACAAGTAATTGCAGCCAATGAACTCCAAGTCAATAATTAAGGACAGTAAATGAGCTATTGGAGTGTTACAAAGTGCACACAAAGGCCTCATTTCCATTTGTTAGTATATGCAGCTCCTCATTATGTGGATGCATGAATAAGGTCTTTGCACTGGACCCACCTGTTTGATTTCCAAGCATGAACCACTTCAGGATCTACTATACTGTGCCTTCTGGCTGCATCATCCAGTAAGTCAAACAGCCATTTTACAGCTGGTGGGAGGGCTTCGTTTGCAGTTAAAATAGTATTGAAGAAATCATCCACAAATTTCTGAATTGTGCCTTTGGTGGACAGTAATCGTGTAAGAAAAATTTCAGGAATAGCTTTATGGGTACGCTCAGAGGTTTTGTTGTTCTGGTAGTGGTCATCTATTTGCCTGACGAGATGATAAACGCGCAAATTTGATCCTGCTTCCACATCACCATTAGCCGTGATGATAGGAGACAATGAGTTTGTGAAGTATGTACCCGTGCCTGCAACAACAGAGATTTCAGTTTGTAAGTATGTTATTACAACAAGAATTATAATAAGTTTTATGTATTAAACATAGGTCACATGCAAATAAAGTGCATGGTACAATAGAAGCAATATCTTATTTTATATATGACGATGAATTACTACTACTTCAACAGTGATGGATAAATTATGTAAGTTCACAAAAAGGATTACTCCTATTGAACATTACAGCTCAGCTTCTACATGAAGTGGAGGAATAACAAAAAATGTTTATTTTCTGTTAGTGAAACATGAAGCTGCTGACATTACAGCAACCAACAAGCTGTAGACATCCAGAGAGGAGCTAAAGAAATCAAACTGTGCCATTGAGCACCAGAAAGTATTGATTTACAATGTACAAATACACATATGAATATTTGACTGCTTCATTTTGTTCCACAAGATGACTAGTAAAAGCAGGAAAAAGATTTGAGATAAGTGCAGAAAGAAATAACAAGATCTTTGAAGTGAGAACAATGGTCCGCAAATAGTGGTTGGTTAGTATCTAAGCAGTTGTCAATGAGGTCATTCGCTCTAGAAGTTATTTTTAAAATATTCATAATATCCTTTGCATGATAACTAATCATTCAAATATAATAGCTGAAAAAATTATAATTAATGAAAACTGGACATACAAAGCACAGAATGATGATCACAGGATTTAGTGATCATGAAGCACAAATAATTAAAGTTGAAACTAATAAAACCAGGATGTTCAAATCAACACAATAAAACAAGTATTTAATGCAGACGTGCATATGAATTATCTCTTAAGTAATGAAGACTGGCTTGTTATCTATGTATAATTCAGCTGATACTAATGAGAAATTCAGATTCTCTGTAAATATTTTTTTTTTGTTTGTTTTAATACTGCTTTCTCTCATAAAATGTAAGAGCTTCAATGCAGAAAAAAAAAAAGAGAGAAATTCGATAACTAAGGTATACAAAGGTCATGTGAACATAAATAGTTATTGTAACAGTTAAGCAAAGGCATTTCAGTGCTAGAAGTTTATAATTATTTTAAGAAATTTTAGTAATAAGACTGAAGTTATATGGCAAATAATAACTGAATAGCTAATAAGATGCATTATACACAAGTTAAAATTTAACTTGACCATAATGCCAGAAAGGTCACAGAAGCAACTCGAGATTTGGTTCATAATAGTAATGGATATATTTACGTGTCAATAAGCATTAATACTACCAATAATGCAAATTCAATATACCTTTATGAAGTTACAGCTGAGAAAATACTTAACATAATACATATTTTGCAGTAATAACTTATTTGGCAATTAGAGTTCGGCCAGCTGTTCTCTGGCTCTGACATTTCTCGAGAGGGGGAAGCGGGCTGTTGCCAGTTCTTTAGCGGGAATTTCAAGCAGAGAAACAATGCATATTTTAAATATTTCACGCATTTGCATATTTCACGAACCAGTAGCCATATTACTATAATAGCGATAATAATAGGATTTACTAACACTAAAAATCAGAATTCATGCACGCACAAAATAGCAAACAAACTTCATCAGCGTAAGCAACAAAAGCAAATGAAGCAACGTGGTCCATAAAATATCAAAGTGGCAACATGGTGTTGGATTCAGAAGCCACGCCTAGCAGCTGATTGGCGCTAGCAGACAGTTTTAACTTCCTGACCACGACACCGGATGTACAGACTCCCAGTACTACCAACAGAAGCAGTTAGAGCACATAAAAGGGGTGAAAGAAATATTTGAATAGAGTGGTATTGTAATGAATATCTTGCAAGATTGTGAAATTGCAAGTTGGATTTCAATGTTAATATATAGTCCTATGTTTTCTTTCTAAGGATAATTTTGTGGTTATGTTTTCAATTGCTCATTAGTGTATGTTGGTACTATTAACCTTCCCCCTCCACCTCCTGTAACTGCAAAATGTCAGAGCCGGAGATCCAGTGGCCGTACTGTAGATGTATTGCTAATTTGGATTATAACTTTCGAAGAACTTTTCCAAAAACTTAACTTCATGACTGTGCCAGGGTTGTATATGAATCATTCTGATCTTTGTAAACGAAAATGTATTAAAATATGTGCCTCCATAGAGAATGCATAGTTACACAACTCGAAATAATTCAGCCTTAGATTTACCTTTCCCAAGATTATCAAAAATATAAAATAGTCACAAATATCTAGAATTATATATATATATATTAAATAACGGATTATGTTCATCACTCCCTATTCAAAAATTCAAAACATCTCTGGATAAATAGTTAAAAACAGAAATGTTTAATTCAATAGATGAATTCAGAGAATGCATCATTATTTACATAGATAAGTAGCAATTTAATCATGTGTTAAACAAATTTCAATGTTGTATAACAGCCCAACAAAACTCTGTTCTATTCACTTATCTTAAAAAAGCATAAAAATGTGTTATGGCTTATTTGATGCATGTTGACACAGTATTATCGAAGAAATTCTCATATATCTGAAGCTCAAAACTAGCTGAAGAGAACTACTACTTTCAAGAAGGTATTTGCTCTTTCACATAAATAAGCAAACTTCAAGTAAAATGTGTGGTACTCACAATTCTGACATGGCTGTTTACAGTTAGCATTGAAACTATCATTCTGCCGTGGAATGAGCGACATCACTGCAGATTCTTTTACACCATAGTGAGCTAAGGTATTCAACTTCTTCCACCCACAAATAGTTTTAGTAGTTAGATCTTCATCTTGTAATGTTAGATGACCACCTCGCCCATGCCTCCATTCTAGATAACCAAAAATACATAATATTACTCATAAATTAAAAAATAAAATCTAGGTACTGTATGCAAATTCTAACTGGATGGGATATTAGGGAAAGAAGGGAATGTGTATAATTTGTATTATTGTATTTCTACAACAACAAAAAACTTAATGTTGTTCCATGCCACTTTTATAGAACATTTACAAGAAATACTTGATAGGGTCATCTAAACATTGTATTGGCATATTTGTAATTCTGAATTCTCGTATGCATATATTCTGTACTTTATGACAATTCAGAAGATTTTAGATGATATACCCATTTTTAGGATTTCTTACTCAATTCTTTGAATGCCATTTCAAATTAATGAAGCATCTGCTGATAAGTGAATCTGCTATGTCTGTATGTATTATTATAATCTAAGCCTTTAAGTACTTGTTATTGGCTGTTCTATCTTGTATTTCCTTCTTATTCTTTATTACCGTAGAGGTACTGAATTTGTTTGATACTGCTGTTGAATATGTGTTCAAATTCTTTCTTATTTTATTTATTATTCTACATCTATGAGGGCAGTGTTAAACATTTTTTTTTTTTTTTATGGCAGGCTGTATTAGTTCGACTCAAAATTATATGTTTTATCTTCATTTATTAACAGTCTGTTGGATTTCCGGCACCTGTGACCTAATGTTGCTTATTACGTCCATCTACCAGTCAAAATACTTAAATAACTTTAATACTTTTGTTAAGTTATTACTAAATCACAGTATACCTTCAGAAGAATGGGGGTGGGAAGGGAAAATAAAGGAATGTATGCATTTAGATGGTTAGATTACAATATGTAGCACAGCTGAAAAATATAAACACACTTTGAAATTCATAAGAAATATGAGGAGCAATCAAATATATACAGGCCTTTCGTTCCAGAAAATTTATTCATGAAGAATAATTGAAATTAACATTTTTATTCCTTTTCTACATATTCACCCATCTTTTCTATACATTTGTTCCAACGGACAGGCAGTTTTTAATGCCAGTTTCAAAGAAAGTACGAGGACGGGTGCGCAGTCAGTTGCGCACGAAGTCTTTCACCGGCAGTTGCTCTCCACTCCTCCTCCACTCCAGACTGACCCTCTTTGATATGGGTGTGTAATGATGCACCCATGTCTCATCACAAGTGATGATTCTGTCCAGAAAAGCACCACCTTCTTCTTCGTAGTGCGTGAGAAGCGTGCAACACATTTGAACTTGCACTGCTTTCTGTTCTGCAGTGAGATACAGTGGAACCCAACAAGCTGACACTTTTCTCAATTTCAGCTCCCTTCAAATGACTGATTGGGCACTCCCCCATAGCTTATGAGAAGTTGTCGACAGATCTCAAGCACTGTGATGTGGCGATCCCCTTCAATGATGTCTTGAACATCTTGGATGTTTTCTGGATGGATGCTGGTGCATGGGTGGCAAGTGTGGGCCAAGTTTTCAACACGTTCACGTCCTTCATTAAACTCATGGCACCAATGTTTGTAAATCTGGGCCATGAAAGGGTTCTTTCCCCAAACTCTGGGAGTAACCGACAGCAAATTTTAGCTGCACTGACATTTTCATTTGCAAGAAACTTGATTATTACTCGCTGCGCAACAGACGGATGCACCTCTCTCTCAGACATCTCGGCAGCAACTGAGGGACAGAGCCAAATGAGTTCCCAAGACCACTGTCTCCTTCCAGGGACTTCACAGCATGTGCTGTAAAAGCCTCAAGCCCATACGGCACACTATGCGTGCACAGTAAACAAAGGCTTGTTAATATTTGATTGCCCCTGATAATCTTTTTTCAGAATACATTAATTACTGCAACAAAAAATTGTCAGTATTGAAGAACTATTGCATAAAGATAAGTATTGCATTAAATATAACCAGAAGTTAAAATTTTAAAAGATCTCCCTAGCTGAGTATTTTTTTAAACAATTTTTATTTTATAAACATCAAGAAGCTGCCAAGAATTACAAAATTCTACCAAAGGATGACCTATGTAGGGTCACACAAAGGCTTTAAAAATATGCCTGATACCATAATCAAGCTGAAATCCTAATCATTTTAAGTGGTCTTTGACTTTTATTGGCTCCAGTCTGGCAGAACAAGTGATGCAAATATGAAGAAGCTAGCAGCAATTGGTTATTTCATTTCTCCATCCTTCACCTCAAATTTGCAAGCTAACAGAACAGGTCAGTGTAAGAAAATCTAATCATAATGTGGTCATTTATAATGATAATAGTTATATAGTTTATAAATAATGAAATTATAGAAGTTATTTTATATGTAGGTATGTGTATATCCTCATACTATCTCTGCAATATTATAAAGATACTCTTCAATATATATCAATAAGCCTGCCTCTGTAGCATAGGTGGTAGCGTGTCTGCTTAACGTTCAAGAGGTCCTAAGTTCAAATCTCGGTCAGGGTGAGTTAATTGGATAAGGTTCTTTCCGAGGATTTCCCTTATCCTGAAAAATGAATGTCAAGGAACTCTAAACACGACAGACCCTGAGTTCATTTGAGCATTATTTCACACATTTCATTCATTATCCAATAGTTTAATATTGGAGGATGTAAATTAAAAAAAAAAAAAAAAAAAAAAAAAAGAATAACAATCAAACCCTCTTCATTAAGGTAAAATTTTAAAACATGTTTGTATGTTCAATCCATGTTATATTAAATACTTCAGCATTTAATACTTAGGGACCAGTCTAATGAGACTAATTTATTTTAATGGTTTTCGAAAAATATTAAGAGCTGATTTCAATAAATTAAGGCTTACTGAAAAAATATAATGGTAGTAATATTTTGCGTTATTAATGGAAACCTAGTTAAAACAGCTGGAGATCTAGCTTACATATTTTATTTAAACTTTACATTACACTCTCTTTTGAAAAAGTGATATTCAATTATATGTACTTCCACACAGATAACCAGATTACTTTCAAAATACCACTTTAGTCTGTTAATCACCACATATATCAAGCTTGATACGTGTATTTACTTACCAAGATCTACTTCATGAATTGAGGGCCTCATTGAGAATGGAGTATTTTTATACAAAGCATCCAAAATCTTGGATTTGACTTGACTAATTGTGTCACAATCCAAAACTTTGCACTGAATTTTCTCATCAAGGTCATCTTGCACGACATGCAGGGTCTATAATTAGAAAGAAAAACAATTTATTTTGTTATGAAGTAAAATATATTGAAATACAGCTTTAAAAATGCAATAATGTACTTCTAGCATTAATGTTATGAGATTTCAATTTCATGCAAGTACTGTCAAAATTGTAAAATCTGTCTTTCCTATTTAGTTTAGTTACTGTTCCACTTCTATTTCATCTTCTTCAAATAAGAATAATAAACGCATGAAAATGATATTCAATGTTGTGATGAACTAAGAACCATGGGTGCAGGTTTCCCATATAGACCTGCCCACACATAAAGAGCCTTCATTTGGAAGTATGGCCAGCCTAACAGGAATTTTCTTGGCCTTGGGAAACCCATTGTTTGCTGTTGGAATCAGATATTCATAGTGCTTTAAATTCAAGTGCTCATATGTTGCATGCAAATTGTAACCACAGTAAACACATACCTTCTTCAGAGATGGTGGAAAGTATATCCTTGTGCAGCTGCACTGACACAAACCTTTTAAGAGAATTTGTATTAATACTAATTAAATCTTCATGGCCAATAAATAATGTGGTCCTTCTGAATGGTCATTAACATTACCCTACATGCAACTGTATAAATTAACTCTATTCACATCATGGTCTAATTCTAATTCCTGAAGTACAGTTGTTTTAGAGGGCTTTCATTTTAAAAGTTCAGTGGCCAAAGGTTGTAAAATGTCCCATTCTGTACCAGCTTCCTCAATGATTTCTTTGGACTCCATTTTAAGTTTTCACTGATGTCACTGAGTTTTTCCTCTGTAAGAACATAGTGACTTATTATAAATAAACTACAACACTTGTTAACAACTTCAGTTAACTGTTTTAAAATTGTCGAATCCTCCAGCACCAGTTTCGTGATGTCTTTCGGTTGAGAATGTGATGAAAACATTACGAAACTGGTCCTGGATTTGACAATTTTAAAACCAGATAAGTGAAGTACAAAATTGAATCGAGAATATATTGACACATTGCTTCACTCACCTGTTTATTCACAGGACATGTTTCAAGAGCTCTTGCTCTTATCCTCAGCTGATACTCGACTAGTGCAAGTTGTAGTGGTTTCTTCTTTCTCCGTATTGTCAAGAAGAAACCACTACAACTTGCACTAGTCGAGTATCAGCTGAGGATAAGAGCAAGAGCTCTTGAAACATGTCCTGTGAATAAACAGGTGAGTGAAGCAATGTGTCAATATATTCTCGATTCAATTTTGTACTAGTTTGTGCTTCACTGTCCCTACGCTTCTTTCAAGTTTATACTTTCAGATAAGTGAAGTTGGTTACCAAGTGTTGTTGCTTATTTATGATATTTGGATTGCTTCACTGTCAGTAAGCTTTTTTTTTTGTGCAAAGTACAGTGATTTATTTTTGTATTTCTTACTAAAAACACATCCTATGTCCCTAAACCTATTTACATATTATGAACTGTTTCTCAATGAGATACACAAAAGCAGGAAATCTATAAATTACCATTCTCACTTCTCTAGGAGGGTTTGTTCCTATATAGGAATCATACACGTTCTAAAGTGCACATATCTTTAGGCATTATAACAGCAGTAACACATTATAACACAAAAATGTGGTTTCCCAACACATCAAACTCTCTGCAAAGACTTGGTGTCAGAGAGGAGGGAAAGTGGAAGGGAAATATAACTGTTTACAAATAGTACAGTGCAGAGCAAGCAATTCTCTGTAATATGGCCATGCATCTGAAAGAAAGCTGTATATTTGCTCACCTTGAGATCAAAATGGATCACATTAGTGGGTTACTGTCAAATACAGCAAATGTTCATTTATTACAAATTTGACTGTGAAAAGCAAAATAGCCCTAATTATATTTTTCTGCTGCACAAATTTTATTGCTACCCCAATTTTCTTGCCAGGTCCAAAAATGTAATGTGTTACAAAAAAAATTTAGGATTTACAAGCTAGAAGGCTGAATAAAGTCTAATTCCACTTTCCAAGCTACTGCCTACACATAGCAGCAATGAAGAAACAAATAAACCAGTATGAACAATAAAAAGGTATGAAGTACAAAAATTCTCAGCCATATATAAGTCTACAATCTTTGTGATAATTCAGTGCATGAGGAAGCATTTAGCAAATAGTTTTCACCCTTGAAGACTCCCCGGAAGCTCTTAGACTTCCCCTCTAAAACCAGGGAGATGCCATAGCCAATCTGTGGGTGTTTCCTTGAGCCAATACCTGGAGTCTAACCGCCCCCCCCCTCCCCAATGTTATGGGATGGAAGTGGATATGCCACTTATTGCACGTCAACCCATCCGGGAAGACTACTGATAACCTCAGTGAGGCTGCTGGTGATCTAGCACACCAGTATCCCCTAAGACCTGCTTATGATCTTATACATCAGTAGCACAGGGTTAAAAAAATATGGCACTAAAAGTAAACATGTAATGCATATTGGCATAGTGGACTAGAGGGCTACTTTGGTTACCTGCACTCAGAATGCAACTGGGATCAATCCTGTGGATTTTATGTCCCAGGTATAGGACTGGTGCCCACTCAGCATCGTGAGGAAATTGAAGAACTACACTAGGTAACAAACCCTGGTCTAGAAAACCAACTTCCCAGCTGGGGGTGCCAAGATTCTGGTCACATCTTCTCTCCATATTGGTTGAATGATCGCCCACCTCTGTCTTGCATATGTGGACGTGAGGTTGGCAGGCTCAGACCCACTTTGGACCGTTACGTCATGGATTACGTTTAAAAGTAAAGGTCCTTAATGAACTACCACAATATTTTTTCCATGTAAAAAACTATACATTATTTCCAAGAATTATAGCTCATCATTGAGCACTGTGGTGCTGTACTACTTGAACAGATTGCTGGTTTGGCAACAAGTATCTGTTTGGATGCACGGCAAATTATACCATAGTGATGTAGCCCCTTTAAACAACTTTGTAACTGATCTCACATACCCTTGTTGGTATTGGAAAATCATTAAGATATCACTTTTAGATCACTATTTTAATTTTAATTTGCAATGGGGTAGTCATATTCCAGTACTAGATGCAAGTCACTACATTATGGCTCACAGTTATGAACAGCTGAAGACC
This sequence comes from Mantis religiosa, assembly GCA_030765055.1. Lineage (NCBI taxonomy): Eukaryota > Metazoa > Arthropoda > Insecta > Mantodea > Mantidae > Mantis > Mantis religiosa. The sequence goes on along the minus strand of CM060948.1, from coordinate 49,718,654 downwards.
TTCTTTGCACATAAGCTTTTTCCTCTGTAAAAGTGCACTAATCTGTTGTGCTTAGTTAGGTATCCATCACTAATAATTTTACTTTTTCCATAAAAGAAAATGTACTAAATGGCTGCCTTAATAAGCGGTCAATTGCATAAAGGTTAGAGTTTGCTCCAGAATTAATGTCTCAAATGCATACTCTACAATATCCATGCTTGAACTACATGATGTCACTTTAAAACTGCATCATGTTCACAATTTAATAATGAGATACTTTTCACGAACATGAAATTCTGTCCATCTGACAATCTCATTAAGTACTAGTCATATATCTCCTTTTGCATTTAAAAACCTCATCTATTAATAGTTATTAATACTTCAGTACTTTGTTAAATAATTATCAAATATGAAACAAATACAATGGTTAACATTATTCAAACCATCCACTGCTGCCATAACTTGGCTGTTTCTGTGTTCCTAAACATATGAAAATAATCAACAGAGAAATAAACTTAAGCTACAGAAGGTGGTGGCTAGAACTCAAATATGATATCATTGACATCTTCATTATGGTCTGAAAATTATCTGAAATTAGTACCTGACAGTGAATGCTGGAGAGGACGAGTTTACATGCTTTCTGCTTGTGATACCAAAGATAATTCTTCTTAAAAGTAAAACTAATAATAAAAAGTATGTAGTAAATATAGATTTTTATAAGGGATGCAACACATCACTCGTATCAATAGTAGAGTTGCCACTGCTAATGCAACATGGCAGTGCTGCTCTTCACTCTGCGTGGACTGTCAGGAGTCCCAGATTGTTTAAATGGCATTGCATATTTACAAAGTCATAAGCTTCTGAAAAATCTAGTAAAGTAGTCTCATGGTAATTTAAAGCTTAAATTATAATTCTGTTTACTTTATTTATTGTGTTTATCATAGATTTCTCCCTTTGGAATACTCATTGCCATCCTGATATTAAGTTTAGTTATTTAAAGTATATTTGCAATGCTTTAAAAGTAACTTTGAATTATTTTTGAAAAAATGGAGCATAATGTAATTAGTCTAAAATTAGTCCTAATTTTCTAAAATCATCTTATTTTCTTTTGGTTTAAATAGTAATCTCACAATTCCTTTCTATAACATATAAAAAATGATATTACATTACTCTCTAGTCACCACAAACAAAATGTAAGGAAAAAAAAAAAAAAAAAGAATAAAAGATGGGAGAAAAAAAAGGGGGGGAACCCATACTACAACAAGCACCATGTTAACATTTGAAAAACACTGCACCTATAGCTCTAGTTCATCTGATTGCTTTTAACTATAAAATAATTCCCCTCTCAAAAAAGGGCAAGTTTCTGCCTGTGCATGAGCATCCTGACCTTTTAAAGAAAAAGCTTGTACTAAAAGAAATGTGTTCATATAACTTTTCAACTTCCTAAATGCACATCCTGAGGGGTTTTCACCTTTTTGAAACAAATTTGTTCTAAAGAGCTATGTGTTTTATATAGTTTGCCTTTCATTAAAACAGTGCCTTTGGAATCTCTTTTGAGTTTGTATTTGAAACAAGGATGAATCATGTTAGAGATTAAGTTAATTATCAAACCTTCAACTTCTTTTCGGCAGAATCACTTTTTGATTTAACTGACTTATACCTCCACTTCTCCTACTTCTTTGCACTTCATTACAACAAATATATTAACCATTTCAGATAGTCTATTCTGTATGCTAGTGTGTACACATGCATGTAATATAGTTAAGAAACAAAAGACTATTACACAAATATAAATATTTGCTACTAAAGCTACACTTATCTTAAGAAAATTGATGTTAATACTTCTTTCTTCTTTCCAATGGAAATCAATTTAAAAGCAAATCACTTTCGTCCTCAGTCCATCAACTCCAAATATTAAATGCTTAAATATTAAATATTAAAGGATTTGGAGTTGATGGACTGAGGACGAAAGTGATTTGCTTTTGAAATCGATTTTCATTGGAAAAGAAGAAAGAAGTATTAACATCAATTTTCTTAAGATAAGTGTAGCTTTAGTAGCAAATATTTATATTTGTGTAATATTTATTGCTTCACTGCAACTAGCTTCATTTTCTATGTAATCAACAAAAGACTAATTAAATATGACACCTTGAATGGATCTTGGATGTTAAATCCCCATAGTATGAGGCTGAATGAGTCTAAAAGTTTGTTGTTACCTAACTTCTAAGAAAATCAGGGTTGATGAAGAGGCCTACACATATGACACTTGCAAGAATGAAATTCCAGTTCAATTAGACAAGGTTATGTTCAAAGTTTCCAAGTTCCCCAAATACTGAACAAAGATATTCATTTGTTTGTTAAATATATTAATATTAATATAATTTTGAGTCAAACTAGTGCTCCATGCTCCGTATATTGCTAGTGTTTACCTAGAATGCATTTCGTTAGGACCTTCCTAACATCCTTAGCTAATACTACACAAATAGAATTATTTGAACATTAGTTAATATCGAACAGCTTTTGTGAGGATGTTAGGAAGGTTCTAACAAAATGTGTTCTGGATGAATACTAGCAATATATATATCATAGAGTACTAGTTCAACTCAAATTATATTAATTTTGTATTTTATTGTAATGAGTCCTTACTCATTAAGAAAATGTTAGTATTAGTTCAACAGACTCAGTCACATTGTTTGCACAACTACGATTAAGAAAAAGTGTCTAATATGACTCATTTGCTATGTTTTATAAAAGAATTGTTATAATACTTGAAATCTAGCGAGAACAATTTCCATTCAACCTCATATTAGATTCAATGCTTTGGAGATTACATGAAACAAATTGAAGTCTGTGAAGGATTTTCTAGCACTATGGAAAACCAGACCATGCAGTGAACATTATAGCCAACACTAAATTGTGTATTAAATTGTCAAACGACATGCAAATTTCTAATGGAGCAGGGAATATGTGTATATGTCATTTCCATTGAAATATGTTATAACTGCAACAGAGAATTTAACCATAAAAACAAAATGGTAAATTAGAAATAAATATTACTGCTTACGGCATACTATGATTTTTGAAACCCTACCAGAGAGGAATTCTCTACAGTTAATACATTAATAAAATATTTAATTAGAAAGAAGTGCACATGAAATATGCTAAAGTGCACGCATCTGTTGAACCAGCCCGCCTTAAAGGTATAAAGCAAAGGTAAGTCAATAAATGCAAATAAATAACAAAACTGTAAGTACAACAAATCAGCACTTGATCAATCATTAGCAGTGTTTGTGCATTTCTTAAGTGGGTAAAGCTCATTAGAATTGTAAATGACAAAACAGGACAAAGTAACTGCTGAAGAGAAATAGTTTAAAATGACTATTAACAGCCGTTGAGATTTACAAGTTTAAATATGATTTAAATAACTGCTTATTCACTCAAGCAATTCTTTTAATTACATTTAGCGCATACATTCTCTCTCTCTTTCTCTCTCTCTCCCTCTCTTTCTCAATCAACGTGGAACTGTTCAAGGGAGGTCCAATCAGACTGCACAGCTGCTTCATTCTTTGCTTTGTTCAACTAGGACTTAAGTTGGGGATATCATGTGGTCAGCACAGTGAGTCCTCCCAGCTTCTAATGAACAATTTAATGTTTGAATGTATTTTACTGAAAGTGAATGAATGAAGGATATATTTTATTGAGATAAAATTGGAGGGATATAGACAAAACTCTGCAATAAATGGAGTGCTCTAAAGAAAGATTGCAGTAAATATGGATGATTCTTACACAAAGTTAAAAGTGAATATGGACAGTTAAGAGGATAAGAAATACAGAAATAAGGCCTGTAACCATTGCCCAAAATAGTGTTTGTAATGACCAGTATGATAGCATCTATGTGTGTAGAGTACAATATTACCAATAAACATTATATAGGTATATCTGTGAGAACTTGAATAAAATCGTTAGTTATGACCCAAAATGCTCAGTCCACAGGATAAAAATCACCTACAAAGCAGTAAACCATTAAGTGTTAAAGAGAGGTTTATTTATCTCATTCAATTTGTATCCTGCTCAATAGCAGGATTGTTTCTTCAGTTTAACCAAGATGTAGCAAAAAGCCAAATTAATTCAATACAGAAAACATGAAATTAGTTAGGACATAAAAGTGGAATAAAGAAAAGTTTCAAAGAATAAGTTCACAGCTGCTCCTTTCATAGACTTATTATAAAAGTCTACTTGAATGTTAGCATGCAATACAATGACAAAACTCACTGTGAGGTTTATATAGAAATGTCCTAAGTTGCACCTAATCATACTTAATTGGTTATATGTGCAAGCAAATTGAAATTGTCAAAATTATAATTAAAATAAATAAACTTAACTCGAGTAAGAACTGCCAAACTCAGTTTAACTTAAGGAGAAGCAGAGGTACACAGTTTTAAAATTCATATTCTAGTTAGCAATATGTCAGTCATATACTAGATATTCTCTACTTTGTATTTTTTAATCTGCTAATAAAAGAATAAATGACACATTACTCATAGTAAGTATTACCAATATATTACATTCTGCAAGTTCTAAAGCTTACTTCCTAAATTCTGCTTCTGGCAAATGCAGTTAATACCTTTAAGCCACAACTACGGCAAAGCATAATACAAACACAAAATCCCAACACCATGTCAAGCGAGAAGAAATATTTACTATAATATAGCAATGTAATAAATGTGTTTGCACATACTTGATATGTTTGGTAAGGGATCTTTTCATAATGCGGATCCTCTTGCACAAGATGGATTGTCTAGGAGAAAAAAGAAAGGAAAAACACATTGACTAAAATGTAAAAAAAAAAATAATAAAAAAATGTAAGCAGTAACAAATGCCTCCAATACCTCTAATTAAAAAGCACTAAAACTGTAGAGCAGTTTTATGAACCTTAATCCCACACACTAATGTACATGCAAAATATACAAAGTGCAGGAATTTAGTTGTTATAACTAAGTATTACAGTGAAAGATTGCTCTTCATGGCAATAACAATCACTGATAAAGCAACTGTTTTTAAAATAATTATTTAAATCATCACCACCACTTTTACCAACAATTTTAGTATTAGTAGTTCCTATTAGCAGTTAAAAAAAGAGAAACAAGAAGTTTTACAAATATAAAGGACCCCAGACCAGAAAAATATTTTAGAACATCTAGGAGGCTGTTTGGAAGATGTGCAGGAATAAGCAAGCTTATTATTTGTTATTTAATCCTGCTTCTATGCCTTTCAAAAGCCCTTAGTGAATTAAAATCAGATTTGTACTTCTTCAAAATTCTACTTTAAATTATAAGCACTTTTGTTAAAGAGGTGCCCATTTCACAGACTTATACTTACTACCGTGCCATGTTCAATCTGTTCTCTTAGAAGACGTTCCTCAGAAAGCGAATAACGAGCGTCATGAGTAATGGCATCTACAGGACCTTTTTCTATTTGATGTTTTATGGCTTTGAAGAGAAGGAATAGAGATGAGCCTGCATAGTCCTTCAGGTAGTTGTACATGCATAATGCCATCCAGTTAGTGAGCATTTTCTCTACAACTGATTCTGTTCTTCTCAACATCAATTGTGGATGTTTGGTACCAACAGACTTATCTATAAGTCTCAGAAGAAGGCTTCTAAGTATATCTGTAGCATATTCCATCTTACCCATTAGAACTACCATAAGCAAAGAAGCAACATTGACCCTGAAATAAAGAAACATTTATGCATTATTATAAAGGTTTAAAACAGGGTTTTTATTTTCCTACCCAAAAAATTGCAAACTGGGACATTAAAGAGTTAAAATGAAATGAACTAGCTACTAAATGAGAAAAAAATAATATAGTCAGTGTCTCAAGTGGGTCCAACTTCTTATACCTATGAACTGTATAAAAATAGCTAGCACAATATTGTTAAGTACAGAATTCAGTACTCCATTATTTCTCAGCAGGAATAGCATCTTTAACTGTATCATGCAAATTCTAAAAAAGAAGAAAAATTGCTAATAAAACATTAATAATTTCTGCATGTAGCTGCCTGCAGTTATTGTTGCCTACATAGATCAGATTTCATTTCAAAGAACTTTAAAGCTTGGCCACATCTTCAAAATACTCTTTCTCTTTAAATTATGCATAACCCTCCTTCCCTTCATTAGCTAAGTTACTGGGTGCAGGTTTCCATAGTATGAGTGGTGGACCTATAACAACACAAATAATAGATTAAGTAAATAGTTTAAAATTAAAATTACACTTCAAGTCGACTGAGACATACTGTACTCTGGTGTTAATGAATTTTGACATTCCATCAAAAGAAAATATTTTACTTAGCCTCACCGAATCACCGCCAGATGTCTTGTCTTCAGAGAACCATGATCAGCTGGAATACCGAAGTTCTAGCCAGTTGATAATGCCTTCAAGTGGAGGCGAAACATGTTGAAAGAAAATTTGTGGTATGTGAAGTACAGTGTCTCAGTCAACTCACAGTATAATTTTAAGTATTACTTTACTTCACAGTGTTAATACCAATTTATCTATTCAAGTTATTATAAAGCCTGTGATGTCAGGTAGTATCAAATTCATTTTATTAAATCCTCCTATATTTCACAAATGGGTGACAAACTCACCCCTGATTTTATTTGACTATTGAATTATGATTATGACTTATCCTTGTCAGCTCAACTATACACCAATTGTGTCAGGTAGGAGCAGGAAGACCTTTTTGATTAGGAGTTTTTAGTTGTTAGGAATTGTTGCATGCAATAGTAATATTTGTGTCCTGCACTGTGGCAGAGTGGGCAAAGCATCCTGCTTTGGTTCCCTGCCACAGGATGCATCCAGTATTGATGTATTTTAAGTCCCAGGTATAGGACCAGTGCCCACTCAGCATTGTAAGGAAAGTAAGGAGCTACAATAGATAGCAACCCTAGTTGCTTAAGCCAACCTTCTGGCTGACCACATCTCCACCTTTTATTGGTTGGACGATCGCCCACCTTTACCTTGTGGATGTGGGTATGAGGCCGTCAGTCGGGTTGGCAGGCCTTGGCCCATGATGGCTGTTGCACCACGGGTTGATTTTTTATTTTGAATAGTGGTATTTATAATCTTTAATACAATAATTATATTATTTTAATGACATAAATTTCAATGTGTTTTTACTAGAACACTATTCTGATATAGAATTGTTCTTTTTTTTTTTCCTCTCCCTCTCTCTCAAGCTCCACATCAGACCTTTCTGTCCTACTTTCAACACTACCATTGTAAATATTAAAGTCCAAGGTAAATAAAATGTCCACTGCTGATAATGAATGTGAGACCATTATGTTAGCATTGTTGCCTGTTAATTCTGCAAGTGCATTCTTTATTCTAATTTTTGTTTAACTTTATGATTAAGCGGAGAAGGCTGTAACATGTGGCATGTTGCATATCATTAATATTCTTTATGAGGATGGTTCATTAAGTAGCCACGTGTTGCTATGAAAAGTTGGTGTTATCCTCACGTACTACCATTTGTTATACTTGCCAAAACAAATTTGATACTTATCCATAGATTAGTTTGGACTTGGCAAGCATTTAAGTAAGTTGTCCAATGTGTTTTCACTGAAATGTATAAAGTACAGCATCCTTCAGTTATTCAGTCTTTACTTTTGGATGGAAAAACTTGTGAGGAGATACAAGCAAAATTTGTTTTTGATGAGGAGCACCCTGGCAGATGTTATGATTTTTATTGATCATCGAAGAAAGGTTTGTGAAGTGGTAGAGGCCATAGTTGAGTCAATAGCTGCAGCAATTTAAATTTTGCAGGAGATCAGTTAGAGATAAAAAAGCTGACAGCCTGATGGGTGTCATATTTCCTCCCATTGGACAACATGCAAGTGTGGCACTCTATTATGAAACTGTGTTTGGAGTTTTTTAAGCAAATTCCAAAGAAAATTTTTTTTATCAACTTGACACTGTCAATGAGAGCTGACTTTATTATTATACTCCAGAAAACCAGCTACCACAAAAAGACAGGTTGCTTCCGTTGAGTCTGCTCTAAAGAATGCTAAGACATTCCTAATTTCTTCTTGTATCCAGACATGAAGAAATGGTTCCCAGAAACAGAATTCAGATCAACTGAGGTCATCATCGACACAGAGACATTCAAACTGGCAGTTGGGAAGAGATTGAAAATGGAGGCCAGGGCCTTTGAAACTAGTCTCTCATAAATATATGAAAAAGTAAGTGACGAGTGTCAATAAACCAACCACAAATAATTTTTATGTTTCAGAGACTTTGCCTCCACCCTCAACCGGCCATCGACTGGTTCTCATTGGTGTAGTTGACGATATTTTGTCACAGGTCTCCTCTGGTGGCGGTTCAAGGAATTTGCTGAACAAATCTTTATGGGGGATGTCGAAATTGAATACTTTGTTCCTATTTTTTGAAATGAAGTTTGTTTGTTTGTTCCACATGGAAACAAATCTTCATTTCAAAAAATAGGAACAAAGTATTCAATTTCAACATCCCCCAGAAAGATTTGTTCAGCAAGTTCCTTGAACCGCCACCAGAGGAGACCTATGACAAAATATCACTTGACATTTACTATGTTTTGGAGGGGTTATAAAATGGCAGAAACATTGAGAGAAGTACATGTCCTTAAAGGGGACTATGCTGAAAAATAAATAATTTGGTTTGAAAACTTTGGCATCTTCTTTCCCAACATGGGAACTTACTGAACCATCCTTGTATACCTCTTATAATCACAAAGTTTGCAAATTTTAAAAATATTTTGTACAAACAAGTAAACAAAAGTTTGAAAACTGCACAAATGAATAAACATTTAAACAAAATATATATGCTTACTTATCACGAATATTAAAAGACTTCTGTGCTTCAAGGGTCTCGATAAATGTTAAAATGAAGCATTTGTTGTTTATAAGCTGCTCAAACTGAAGCATAGCTGCATCATAGTTTGTTCTGGGACCATTGATCCTCACCTGAAAATAAAACAGTTTGCATTTTTCTCATGTATAAATGTTAATGTTCAACATTTCTATTACTAAAACTTTATTTGTTGGCAGCAGATCTATTCATAACAGCATTAACATGGAAATGCACTGTTTTTTAGTTAGGAGTTAAAAGCCTGAATCAACAGGAGCTTTAATATATTACATTTTACTTAGATGTGCCTAAGACATTTGTAAGAAGGGCATTTCTATAGTATTTGACTATTTTCGTTTACAGATCCTTTCTGTAAATTTTTGACAGTTAATTAAGTTTCATATATACTTAAATTTACACTTCTGTAAAAGAACTGTGAAAATGTTAATACACAAGTACCTGTGTTAATCATATATTTGTAAAACTACCCAGCCCTTAACTAATATTCAAAATCATATAATCTGCATCCTAATTCTTAAATCATTTTCATGAATATAACTTCATTTAGATATTAAAGATATTACATAGATAATTTTGTCATTGCCACCATTGTTGATCATCAACATCATACCTTTATCTCATTGCAAAATAACTATGATAAATAAATGTTGATATTACATTTCTCAAAATGTACAGTGCATGTGGAGGTCTACACATATAACGTGCATTCCCTGAGCAACTGGAATGCTTTGCGGTGGCCTTGTGCTGGGTGATGAGTGGCGCGCCTGCCGCCAGAGAATGGCACTCTACTACCGTTTATGATGGTGACATGGACCCACTTTTAACGTTCTACACAGACGAAGTGTGGTTTTATCTTCAAAGTCACGTTTCTTCCCAAAACAATAGATACTGGTCTACAGAAAATCCCCTTATTATTCATGAAATTTCTCACCACACTGCAAAAGTTGGGGGTTGGTGTGCAGTAAGTGCACGTAGAATTATCGGTCCCTTATTTTTCGATACAACAGTTGATTTGCACATGTTTATGTAAATTGCATTTTAAATAATTTTTTTTTCTGCAACTAACAATTGCAGGATTTTGGTGCACATGGTTTATATACAACAAGCATTGTACCATCAAATTTTTAAGTGTGTAGCCGTGTGAGTACAGTGATAGTTCCCTTGTTAGCTTAGGGATGCTACCTTTCCATAAGGATAGGATTAGGATTTATAGCAGAGGGGATTTGGCACAGAGACCAGTCATGATCCATTGTACCTATGCCCCCAAGTGGGGTACCTCCAGAAGAAAGGATGAGGCGAAAGGAGACAGAGGGTGGCCGTCTCAAGGAGCCATGACAGTGCAGAGAGCAGGGTCCGTACATTTTACTTAGATAGAGACCTCTCCCAGCAGGCCAGAACGAGGTACATACCCCCCTACTTCAGGACAGAAATAGTCCGGCAGCTGGGCCCGAAATGGTCCCAGCAGCTAAGCCCAAAATAGCCCCAGCAGCAGGTTTGAAGACCAGCAACTGACCTAACAGACGAGGAAATTCGTCAGAGCATATCATCCCGCCATGCACCGCCAAGACACCCACTGACACTTCTTACCCTGAAACAGACCGCCAGATGAGAGATGATGTAAAATGTTAATTTTAATGAAACGGACGGAGAGGAAATTCAGGGGATGTAATTAACCTAAGGAATATTCATCTAGTGACCCAGGAAAACCCCCGAAAATAACCCATGGGTCAGGTAGGTTGGCCACAGGAATCGAACCTGGTGTCCTGAATGCGGGCCACAGATGAAACCACCTGAGCCATCCCGCTCGGCTCCATAAAGATAATTGTTCAATTGGCATCATGGGGCTAAGTGATCTGAGCTGTAACAGTCCACTCAATGGGGAATGATTCCCCACTGTTACTGGTTCCCATCCCAGAGGTAGGTACACTACAAGGCAGTCAATTATGCTTTTAAGGGAGCAATTACTGAAGATTATATAAGATGTTTTATTATACTTTAGGTATAATGTATTGCCATTTAGCCAGTTTTCTAGTTCTCCTATCGTAGTACTAATATGATCATTTATTAAGTTTTTATATGTAAAGAGTAAATGATTTTACCTCATCTCAAGTTTGTGCTGCCTATGCCATTGGTTACTACCGAACAATTCAAATTTGCTTACAGAAAAAAAACATTGTTAAGGGTTCTTTAATAAATAGCAGAATCTAAAATGAAGTTTTTATACTAAAAAATACATATAATCAATATAAATCTAACAGCTAATTCCAAATCAGTGTGAGCTGGGCAGCAATACTATATACCTTTGGATCATTTAGAATTGGATGATCACTCACTCCAGGGAAGAACACCTTCATTATGTAATTTTTGTGATCCAGAGTGGGAATTCCTGAAGATTCCAGATCAGCAGTGAGGTCAGTCATATCTGTTTGTAGTTCTGCAAATGCTGCATAATGAAAAGAAAAGGGTTTTGTTTTAGAACTTTAAGACAACTTAGATTTTCATTTTTCCCCACATGCATAGATAATCTTTGCCATGTCCAATAAGATACCATTAGAAGCACCCCAAAAGTATAAAATTCTGAAGGTATAAAGTGCACTTTACAATTTAAGAGGCATCTTTTAAACAACTTTATTCATACAGGATGCAAGCTTACATTCCCAAAATAAATATTTTCATTCCTGTGAATGAATACTATAACATCTTTAATAAATATTTTACTTTCAATTTAAATGCATTCTTAAGTTTTCATGAACTAAAAGCCAAAGTCAACATACAGTGTTCAATTGGCATCCATGCTATGTTCTGTAGGATATTAAAATACGTGATTTGATATCAATATATTACAAGATTTTGCCAAATTTAAAGGTGCAGTTCCCTCAATAGAGGGAGAGAAATTGATGAAGAGATTAATTTTATTTATTATTTTGATAAAGGTATTTCACTTTCTACACCAGTTTATAATCATGTTCAAATTTCAAGTATCTTCAAGGTGGTTGCTGAACAATTTTCCATTCAGTTATTTGCCTTGATACAACCACCTTCCCTATGAAAAGGAAAGTAAATATACTAAACCAATGCTCTCCTGGTGAGTTTCTGAAATATGACATTGTAATATTAATTATAAATGTTATGGGATATTGAAATGTTTTCTCTATTTAGTTGTGACTAAAATATTCATTATACTGCATTTACCCTTCTGCCAAAATTATTTCACCTACTTTATCCAAAGAGACAATGCACAGCATATGGGTGTTTCCTATTCATGTAATTCCAATTAACCAATATTTTTAAAACATATGATCAGCTGTATGTACAGCAATTATTTTCAGGGATGTGAACGCATGTAGAAGAAATGTCAATGCCGTTTTCAATTAAATTATTGGAAATGAGAGACAAAGGTGCCTTTTTCCTGTTCTCCAAATGGAATGCTTCTTGTTTAATTAACTTTTTAATGAAAATTTATAGCAATGCCTTGTGGTGCCTGTAATACATTGCAAACCAAATACAAGATCAATAATACAGTGCATTAATCAATATTGTACTACAAAATCAAATTATGACTTCAAATGCATCCAATTAACTGAAAAGATCAATAGATTACCTACAGTTATATTTGATATGATGGTGCAGTTGTAGACTACATCCTACTCCAGTGTACAATTACAGTACATATTACGAATTATGTGCAGTTCACAGCCCTGATTATATTTTTTAAGTGATGGTAAACAAAACTTTAAGGAATGCACAGAAGTCACATTTATCTGTTTTCTTTTTCTTCATATTTCTAAATACTGAGAAAGTATGCACTTAAGCGTTTATAAACTGATGCCAGTGGTAAATAAATAATAAGTACTTAAAATTTATTTTTCTTTTGTCACCATTATGAAGGTAATTAGAAAATCCTGAAAAATGCTGAAGAAGTTAAAGCTCATGTAACAATACTTGTCCAATATTGAAAATTACAGCCATCACCTACTCATAAACCAAAATTCAGCAGTAAAATTGAGTATGGAACTAGTTTTGCTACAGTAATTAATGTACTTTGCGTTATAATTGCAGGATACATAATAATAAATTGTTGTATGGTAACTTTATGGCTAGTTTTTGAGCAATGGTTATCATATTCCTTTATTTTAAATACAAGGTAAAGGTCCACGCAGTGGCAAAGTGTGGTATGATGTTTATGGAAGCACTACCTCTATACAGGCAACAAGTATTGAACCCAAGTCCACAAGTTGCAGATATACAGGAGCCAATTCCCTAAACATCATGTCACACTTTGCCACTGGGCCCACATAACGTTAGTTTGCTTGCTTAACATTGGCACACTGTATGTAACATTGAATACTAATTCCAGGTATGTATAAAGACTAAAATTGAGTCATACCTTTTATAACTTGTAACTTCACTCACGTCCTTTTACAAAATCAGGAACGTTTTCAAAACTGTTGCAGTTTCATCCTCAGCTGCTTAGCGAATCATCACAGTTGGTTGTTGTCTGGATCTCTTGTAACTGGCTTCCTCTCTTGGAAGATTCTTTACATAAGTTCAGTAGACCACTCACTGAAGAGTGAGTGAAGTTACAAGTTTTAAAAGGTATGACTCAATTTTAGTCTTTATACATGAAATTAGCTTCACTGTTAACAACACTTTTATTTATAACTATTCAAACTAATTCCAGAACTAAAACCGGAGTTAAAATCTTATTGAAAACTTCCCTTAGTTTACTGATTTAACACAGATAGAATTATTTCCTTTTTAACAAGCAATAGCAAAAGCAATTTTACTTCTGACATTATTGTGATGCATTGGGTTTTATTTTGTAAAAAGTAATACGTACTTATCCAAATAATATTTATTTCTGTAAAATTGTTTGCAAGGCTCTGAAATCCTGCTGTAAATTTTGTCAAATAAAAATAGAAAAATCAACTTAAGCAAGTCCTACGTGATTGTGGAATGAACGTGCTGAAAATGAACTACTAACTGTTACATTTTGGTATAGCTTGTTAGTATTATAGGACAAATGCAATTTTGAAACCCAGTTTGGTTCAAAACATAGAATAGCTGTTATTTTCCTTTTAGCTTAGAACCAAAGTAAAAAATAAAAAATGCCATCTGATCCTGTAGATATTTGCACTAGTTCTTTTGAAAAAAGTTTTGTATATACTGGCCTCCAGCTTTATAATAAATTACCCAATTATCTGAAGCAAATACCTGCACTGCATCAATTTAGAATTTGTCTCAAAAAACTTCTTTCACTCCATTGTTTTTATAGCATAAAAGAATATTATGATTACTTTGACAATTGATTTTGTTAATGTTAATGATGTTAATGTTTTATAGTATAGGTGAATTGTTTGAATATGTTAACTACAAGTGAACTGTTATTATTATTATTATTATTATTATTATTATTATTATTATTATTATTATTATTATTATTATTATTATTATTATTATTATTATTATTATTATTATTATTATTATTATTATTATTACTATTACTATTATTATTATTATTATTATTACTATCATCATTATCATCATCATTATACTGTACATACAGTTGAATTTTCATTCCAAACTTGTGTTATATATATGTATATTGTATAATTTTTAGTTATAAGTACTTGACGTGTCCTATATCATGTAATATGATCAAAAGGATGAATAAAAACTAACTAACTAACTAACACACACTATTTCAATCATTCAAAGCTTAATGGCTTAATGCAATATTAGTTTTACAGCCTGGTTTCTCACATGTGCTAATACTTATTTAACAGAAGTGGAAATGGGAACAGTGACAGCTTAACTTTGGAAGGTGCTTAGCTACAGGCCAACAATTAACCCATCTGTCTAATCTAATCATCCCAATTCTTAAGGCACAAGGTATTTGCATCAGCCAACTAAAAGCTATCATTTTAAATATGTACATCCTTAACAAAGTATTAAGTTCTGTTATGGTGACAATTTTTTGTTTGAAACCAACTGAAATTAAAATGAGCTACTCCTTAGTTCTGTTTACCATCTCTCTCTGTATAACTATGAATTACACCATGGTCATACTGTTATGGTAAGAGAAGTAACACTAAATGACAAAAATATTATTTGCCCTTCAAACACAGCGAACACCAAGATGTCATCTGGCACCAGAGCCACATGAACATCGTACATAGCATTTCATGCAACAGCACCAATGTTGGCATTCCTCCTAGAAGAAAGACACCATCTAAGCATATTAGTTCTACATGCTCATTAAGCTGTAAAAAAATAAAAATAAATAAAGAAACAAAATTTGAAATTTCAATGATAGAAGGTTAGTTGGTGAGTATAGGTTTGCAAACAGAAATAATGCAATGTGCAGATGGCAGAGACTACAAAAATTTAGCGCATTGGCAGTACCATGCAGGATGCGTGAACCACCATTGCGTCGTGGGTCCCAGGTGCACATCTGAGCGAAAGCTGAAAGAAATGGAAAACAAAGACCCCTTTACCACTACTTGAATATATTAAGATGCAATATCAATAGGTTTAGAACCATGTAGAAGTTTGGACTATATGACAGGAAAAGGGGATTAAATTAAAAAAATAAAATTAAAAAAAAAAGAAGGAATGATAATACAAAGAGATACATACATACTATTCTGAAACACTGGATGAATTGAGAATTAATCAAAAGCAAAATGTAACAAAAATGCATTCTGAATCAAGTATATTCTTAAATTAAATGTAATAAAATTAGCAAATGAATAAATAAGACTGTAACTATATCGTGCTTTGGTTCTCCCACCATTTCTCTGACAATCAACTACAAAGTGCTAGGTGTTAAAACAGTAAACTGCAACCAAAAAGTGGAATTTGATGCGATAAAACTGATTATTTGGGTAATTGTTTTGACTGACCTTGTTTACATTCAGATCTCACGTTGCTTTCAAGTGTGTCCATCTGGATTTGAATGCGTTTATATTCACGCTCAGCTTGTGTTGACTTGCGTCTATATACCACCAGTACAATGACAAAGAGGAAAACAAGCAGGAAGGTTCCAGCAGCAATTCCTGCTATAGCTTCTGGTGGAAATGAATAAGGCTTTATCACCTCATAACGCAAGTATCCTATTGGAAAGCGCAAACTTCTTCCAACACGCACTACAACTAATGGTAAGCTAGTTTCAGTCTTTATTCCGATTTCATCTGTTCCAGATGGCTGCACTTCTGGAGGAGTACATACAAGCTGAGTCATTGCCAATGATGTAACATTGCAGGGGCGAGTACCAATTGTTACATTTACATCTGATTCATCACTTGCAAGATTTAAATTTTCACCCTGTGAAAAGAAAAACAAAAAAGGTCACTCCTAGAGAAAATAAAATGTTAACTGTTTCAGTAGCAATGTAAGTAATGGCATCTACAGGGAAGTAACAAACTCTTACTTATGAGAGAAAGAAACTAATATCCAAAAAATGTACTATCACTTTCAACAAAAAGATATTAAAATCAAATTACAAAGTCTTTAATAACAATACAGTAAGAGCTGCAGATGGTTACCTCTGCTTGAAATGGAGCAAAGCAGAATTATGCTGTTGCTCCAGTACAACCTTCAAGCTACCAGTCAGATTCATCTGATCTACTCAGTGAATACCTATATACTGCTTCCCAACATATTACAAATAAACTACAACACTTGGTAACCAACCTCACTTACCTGGTTTTTAAATTGTCAAAATTCTCTGACCTCAACAATTTTGGTTACCAAGTGCTGTAGTTTATTTATAATATTTGGATTGCTTCACTGTCAGTAGATTTTTTTTTATTAAACAAAATGCTTCACTACATTTTAAATGCCTAATTTAGAGCTCGATTTTGGAAACTTGCAGTTAAAACTACTATCTAACTGATGCATTAAGATCTTTTAAGACAAATTAATTCTTCAACCCAAATTCTGAGACATGGTTAATAATTTCCTCATTGGAGTTAATGTTTTGTTTTACTCACTTTCCATCTAATAAGACTCCCAGAACATAGATACACACTAGAGTATAATAAAGATTATATTACAGCTCTTTTCTTTTCCTTTTTTCTTTTCCAAATTACTGTTCATAACTACTTTTTGCCATTACCAACATCATTATCACTTTCAGAAGGAATGCTCTCACTAAAATACAAAATATGCAACAGTACTCACCTCTATAACAAGAGTATCTCCTTTATACAGCTTAATTTGATTTGGAAATTGGAAAAACTTTGGATCATCTACATACACAAGCTGTGAGCGAAGGTTCTGAAAATGTTTTCCAAGGTCTTTCACAGCTTCTACATTGTCCATGATAAAGCCAATGCGAAGCTGTAGTTTTACATCACTGTACTTTTGTTGAATGCTCCTTCTCCTTCTACGTAATATTTCCACAAATTTTCCAGTGACTGGAGGAGACGGACACTCCATTTGAGCTGTGTTCAGAACAGTGCAAACCTAAAACACACAATAAACACTGGACATTAGGTTTATCTAATGAAATGAGTAATATTGTAATTGTATATATAATAAGCTTTAATGTGCTCTGTATAAAATTCATTACATGCAATGAACTTCATAGTCAAATGTAAATTATAATCCTATTGCATTTTAGATATTGTGTTAGGGATTTTATATTTATTTGGTGCAAAGGAATTTTCATTCTATTAAACTATTTCCTTCAATGAATGCAAATACACAAGATATGAATGCTCAAACATAGCCCTGTCCTGCAAGAAATATTGTCACACCCCCCATTGAAATTGCACTGATATCATATGGTACATAATTTCAAAATTTGTGGAGGTAAACAAATCAAAAAAGTTAGTGTTGCATATCCACAGAATACTTATCTCCTTAGGTACCTCTTCTCCAAATATGCTTATTGGTCCCAATACATACAGCTTCAGGTTATTAACATATTAGTGATCATCATCATTTTTAATGCTATATACTTAGAGCTAATTCTTTGTTTGCATTAAACAGAAAAGTGACAAATATGATCTTTAAGCAATATCCTTTCAAATTACATGATATTGACCAATAAATTAAACTTATTATTTAAGTCATAAGAATTAGTTGGAACATAATGTTCTTACTTTATGAAACATATAAAATTCCAGTGATCTTAAATAAAAAAATGAGTTTTAAATTTATTTTTAATTTGTCCCTGTAAATTATTAATTATGGGGCCGTGCAGTGGCCAAGCAGTAAGAATGCTTGACTCTCACGCAGGCAGCCTGAGTTCGATCCCAGGCGACCGCTTGTGAGATTTGTGGTGGACAACGTGGCGCTGAGGCAGGTTTTCTCCGAGATCTCAAGTTTCGCATCATTCCACCAATTGCTCCATTATCACCTTTCCTTTTATCCACTTCTCCCTCATTCCATTCATCTACCTTCTCTCACTCTCATTCTGTTCATTAGGCTGACCACCCATCCTGGATCTCTATTTGACCCAAGTTGTGGTTTCTCAACCCGATGTCTATGACATAAGGGATAGAGAGGACCAAGCATGCCTCACACCATGATACTGGAATAACTAGGGAAGTTACACAAGAAGAATTAACTACAAATAATGAAATACAATTCTCAGTTCTACAAATAAGAAGTGATCATTAAGAATAGTTAACATTTTTGGAAATTGACTGTTCTGTCATTAGCAATCAGAGACAGATTAACATTCTTGGTAATTGATCCTTTTATTAATTGACATACCGAGAAATGGGTTAGGGTGACAAGTGCAAATTTACATAGAATTCCAAATACCATATTATTTACACTCATTTCTGTCTCAGGCCCTTCAGTATTTTCCTTTAAATAAGAAATCTTAAGAGTGGTATTTAGTTGCAAAGATGGATTGGACAGCAAATTTGCAGTGCACAGCAAGAACAAAAGAATTTGTTAACAATGATTGGTATGTGTGAGAAAGCAATGTTTACATGTGCAAGTTTTGTGATGTTCAAATTGAGTAGGAGAAAAAAAGAACCACTCTCAAAACATCTTTTTAAGAATAAGACACATTTGATAGGTAAACTAAATTCAAAAGCTGGAAAATGTCAGGCCTTTCAAGGAAACATAGAAGAAAGCTAAAATTGAAAAAGAAATTGAATTTTTTAATTGAATTTTTGCCCCTATTTTGCCTTGTTTTCTTCATTTCTCTTAATGCTATACATGTTATTTTTTGCTACTTTTCTCCAAAATTATGTTAAATGACTATAGCCATGCCTGTCAATTACTTACTTTTTCTTAGCACTTTTCATTTAAAATTTATTGTGGCCATTTTAACCTTTATAGGTCTTAATTTTGACCAATTCTAGTTCTGACACAATGATCTCATTTACCACAACATTTATATCCAGTTTATCTTGTTTTTCTCTTCCTCTTTCACTCTAAAAATTATTTAATTTAACTTTCTTTTTCCTTCTTCTGTAGGTTCCAGTTGTGTTAATCTTCTCTTGCATTATCTTTGTTTTACTTATTTTTCAAAATGATGTATTACTAAATTCATCTCTTTCAATTTGCCATCAATTTCTACTTTCCATTTTTCTTACTTCTTTAATTTTGTTAGCATCTTGATCTATTGATCAATTGTTGGTCTGGAAATTGTTTCAGTTCCCACAATTGCTAACAACATATGGATTACAAGAATGAACCAGAAACTTGTTCTTTCCCATCTCTGTTGTCCTTCTCTCAAGCAATTGATTTTCTTGCATTGAAAATACTTGGTATGTTTGCACATTCATACCTATCACCTTTTCGACATGAACAAATGAAACTTATCTATGTTTTCACAACTTACAAACAATCTGGATACTAACTGAACACACAGTCACCTAAGTTATTCTGAGCTCAATATTGAGATACTAGAAGTGCTTAAATATATACATCCATTCTGTTTTCAGCCTTGACAGTTGCCAATCACTGTCATTTACTCAACAGTGAAAAGAAACTCCTGTTACACAGTTCCAAATTTCTACAAAATGACAACACAGAGCACAGATCAGGCATTCAGATATTTGTATAATACAAGAGCTATAAGTTTGCATCACCCTTCTGCGCATACTATAACCTAAACACAGAGCAGGTTACTACTTATAAAAATTATATAATTATTTTTTTACTTACAGTTTTGTTGATTGGATTGGGTTCATCTTCAATGTAAACAACCATTTCAGGCTTTAAGATAGTATCTAGATTAGTGCCATGAACTGTGATCATTCTTCCTCCAGAAGCAAAGCTTATTAGCGGCTTGATTTCATTAATGGTAGGATCACTAGTATAATTGAATGGATTGTTTTCCAGTGTTCTATTAGCACCATCAATAATCAGAGTGAGTCGGTTAATATGCATGGGACTGCTAGATCTTGATGTCACACATGTGATACGGCTGCTTGAGGCCTGAGTAGAGTTCACCTGACAAGGCAGGTCATCTAGAAAGGCTGAAATAGTGCTGCCAATGTTGAGATATTGTCCTGTAATTGCAAGTTGAGTGCCCCCACTTTGTGGACCCATGGGTGGGAAAACACCTTTAAGAACAATGTCCTGTAATGAAAAATAAGTTTCTCAAATAATTTTAAGCCACAAAGTTTTTAGTTCTTAATGTGCAAGTAAAATATAATCTCACTCCTATGAATATCCTAACACCAATTGTGTAATATTTATTGCTTCCTGTAGCTAGCTTCATTTTCTACGTAATTCTGGATTATATCCTATCTTTTTCCTTAATTTAAACTCTGAATGCATACACTGTGTTAAATAATGAGAAAATGGTGGGAATATGTTCAGCACTATATTTGGATGCTATCAGACAACCAAGAATTGCACTGAATAAGCAATGTATTAAAACTAATGCAAGTACAAACAAGTCTTGAACCCATACCTGCAGTCTTTGTTTAATTTTCAGTAAGAATAAGGTAAACATAAATATTTACTTTAATGTAAGAGCAATAAAATTACTATCAAAGATTCTTTGCATGCTTATCAGTGCATTGTCTGGATTCAACCCATTAAAAATTCCAAACATTAAGTACACTTTCAGAAACTATTTGTAGTTGGTTTATTAATACTCGTCACTTACTTATTTATATTTATGAGAGACTAGTTTCAAAGACATTCGCCTCCATTTTCAATCTCTTTCCAACTGGCCAGTTGGAAAGAGATTGAAAATGGAGGCGAATGTCTTTGAAACTAGTCTCTCATAAATATAAATAAGTAAGTGACGGGTATTAATAAACCAACTACAAATAGTTTCTGAAATTAATTTTGATGTCACTGTCACTAAATTCCTCCAAACATATATAACATTAAGTACACATTTGGCTCAAAAAGTAAAATTTGAAGAAAAAGAAAGAAGTTTAAGAACTCCCATGATGTTAATGTTTAAATGATGCTAACAAAACATGGACATTTTATAATTACTATAATAGCAAATTCAGAGAATACAATCAAGCTATATTATGAAGTTTCTACTTCTTAACTTTATAACCAGCTTAATTTATTTCTTATTTCAATTCTAAATTGTTTTCAAAACCTCTTTTAGCAGTTACAAAGTGTAAAGCTTGTTGTTCCTTAAAAAGAGCATGGAATATTAAATGTAAAATCATAAATTCTGTGAAAATGACATAAAATGAAATGGAAATAAATAAAATAAATAATAAATGAAATTGTAATAAACGAAAAAGGAAAACATTCATACCTTATAACTGAAGCGAACAGAAGATTCGGTATAACCTGCTTCATTGCCAACAATGACTGGTGCTACTATTTCACCATCAGAACGACCAGTTCGACAAATGATTCTCACAGATACTTCGTAGTGAATCAGCTCACAGGGGGTATCTCCAATGCGGATTTTACCCCTTACATCTTCTTCTTTCAACCCTAAATTGCTGCCCTCAATGGTGACCAATGTTCCTCCTTCTATGGGTCCACTCAGTGGTTTGATCTATGACAAAGAACATAACTGAAAATAAACTGAACATATGATCATAGCTAATATGTGGGTAGCTTATTGGGAAAATAAGTATTTCTGTTTATAAATGGAGCAACAATCGAATTACTCTATTGTTCCTATTTTTTTTTTATAGAACATTTGTTTTTGTGCCTTAGCTCATTTTCACAACTGTTTGAATTGCAAGCTATATAGAACTTTTCAATTGTCAGTTTTAACTTACCATGTCAATACGTGGTTTTGGACATTCATTGACTGGTGTATGCAGGCAACTATCACTGAAACTACAGGTATTTCCACACCAAGTACACTGGTACTTTGCATTTCGTGTTACACAAAGGGAGCAGTCTGGATGTTCCCGGTGTGATCCAAGGATATCACATTTGTAGAGAACAATGTTAATAGTGTCAACATGATGATTTCGGTTCCATACTATGGTTACACTGGCCTGATATTCTCCAGTGTTGGCTTCATAGGAATACTGAAAGAAGTACATAACATTACTGATACTATATCCTTTTGTTGGGCATGTTTGTAAGCACGTATACAAGCATAATTGAAATACAAAATGTTGGATAAAGCCCAAATTGTTTCTAGGTAAACACTAGCAATATATGGAGCAGGGAGTACTTGTTTGACTCAAAATTATACTAACCAGTTTTCTATTTAAGTTCAGTACCATCCATAGATCAATACTAAGATTTTCAATAAAATCTCTTCCATTCTCTATACATAGAAGGTGCTTCATTGTTTTATTCTCTCAGAAATGGATCCAAAGAATTTGATTAAAATAAATACACTTAAGATATTTACTTAAGGACTAAACTGTATATTTTGAATTTTCTGGAAGTCTATAATACTTTGCTAAACCATAAGAGATAGACAAAATCTTACAAGAGAACAATCACTATGCTCACACCTGCATGTACTAGAGAATTTGATGGCATCATCTCTGCTCTATGTGGAGCCTACGTGCCAAAAATTGGGTGCGGAGTATAGCTGGAAGTATCCAAAAATGAATCCAGAATATGTAGGAACATACAGGCATAATAACACAGCATTGCATGTGAGGGATTCTTTACCCCTGACAGATAGCATCCTACACATGGCATATGTAAGGAGCACCATCCCCCACATCTGAGCTGACAAGGGATGTCCAGCAGCTAGGTGCAAGTCGTTGCATGTGGCACTTTCCAGGCTTCAGTTTTGAGCATTACAGTTCTACTCTGCAGCAGATTTTCGGTGCACATGGTTTATATACAGCACACATTATACCGTCAAATTTTCAGATGCATAGCGGTGTGAGTACAGTGATAGCTCTATTGTTAGTACAAAAAAAATATAGATCACTATAAAACACACATTTATATCATATATATATATATATATATATTTAGGCATCATTTTTTGAGATATCCATTGTTATTTGTTGGAATTTTTTAATACTTTGCCATTTGTTGAAGTGGTCAACATTTCAATTTTTTTCTTCACAATTTCATGGAAGTAGTATAGAATTTGAAGGCCATATAAGTGACCTTCTGAACATCTCACTATCCTGTATCCCTCCTGTATCAAACAAAATATATGAAATAAATTCTGCTATAAGTAATGGATAGAAAAATAAGTTTGATAAGATTAGCTAGTAAAATCCCTATATAAATAAACAACGGAGATAGAGAAACTCATGTAATCTAGCAAACATCAAAATTCAGTTATTTATTTCTGCAAGGTCAGGAACAAATTTTGAATTTCAGTGTATAGCAACCTACTTTGAAACATTTTGACTGTTAATTTGACATCCTGTATCTCTTTTCAAACTATAATGAAATGTGTATTTAAATTATTTCTGCAAACTGAATTACTTTGCTGGACGTGTGAAACATAGTGAGATGCAAACAATTTCTAGATAGTAGAGGTGAGTCAGTTTACTATCTAAATATTTCTGCAAATGTTTATCTTGATTGACATGATGTAAACAAAGAAAGAATCTTTTGTAAGAATAGTTTGCAGGATCTAGAAAATTTTTGGCAATGCTTTCGTTACAGCTTTTTAAATACATTTTTACTGAAATGCTGGGTAACCCAACTTACGCGTAGTGTTTTATTTGTTTTTGGTTGGGGAGGAGGGGGTGGGAACATGATAATTTTGTTCCCTGACATGGAATGTGCCTAGGATCAATCCTGCCCTACCCCTGGGGTGGGGGTGCAGATTTTAAGTTCTGCTTATAGGTCCAGTGCCTACTCAGCATCGTGAGGAAATTGCAGAGCTATGCTAGGTAGCGAAGCCTGGTCTAGAAAGCCAACTCCCTTGCTAGGGGTGCTGTGATGCTTACCACATCTCTCGGTATTGATTGAAGGGTCACCCATCTTTGCCTTGCATATGTAGGCGTGAGGCCAGCAGTCAGGTTGGCAGGCTGTCATGCCATAGGTTATAGTTACGAATTCCTTATCATCATCCTTTCAGGATGGTCTTCTAAGTCTCAATGAAGAACTCATTTACATGTTTTCAGATTGATTAAAACATGTATATTGTATCATGAAAAGGGATTACTGAACTACTAGCAGCAAAATATGAGGGTACATTTATCTCTTATTACCAATAGATAGGTGAATAAGACCTGAAGCTTTCCTGGCGACGAATACGCTCACTTTCTTCTCGGGCAGCCAGGCAGGTGAAAAGATGATTAGATATCAATTTTTCGGGAGTGTGCATCTCTCCCATCATCAGGATATTTATAAAATGTTATAACCTTCTTAATTTTCCGCTTCCAGTAACTGTTGCATTTTGCCAAGATGGTCATCTCTCGAAAATTGGCTCTATGGTCGTTATAAAAACAATGATCTGCCAGCCCAGACTTCTCAGGTTGCATTAAACAAATGCTCTGTTCATGTTCATGTTGAGACCAGTGAAAGACAAACTGGACTTCCAAGTTCCAGGAGTGTACTGCATTCCCTGTGAATGTGGGACACCGTATATAGGACAAACCGGAAGGACCATCGCTACTAGAATAATAGAACATGAACGGAGCATTCGTTTAATGCAATCTGAGAAGTCTGGGCTGGCAGAGCATTATTTTGATAACGACCATAGAGCCAATTTTCAGGAGACGACCATCTTGGCAAAATGCAACAAACAGTTACTGGGAGCACAGAATTAAGGAGGCTTTGGCGATTTCCTCTGAAAGGAGCATGCTTAATCGTGATGCTGGATTTCAGTTCAGCTCCTCTTGGAAACTGGCCTTAAAAATGGAAATCCGTCAATTTACGAAGCAAAGATCAATACAGCTTGATAATCAAGTTAAGTAGTTACGTTTCTTTGACACAGTTTTCTATACTCACGCCATCTTCTTACCTGGCATTTAATTTACTGAAAACAGTCTTTTGTTCAGTAATGCAAATTTTGATAGTGTTTTGTCTTTGTTTATAGTTGTGTTGTATCCAGTGTTTCATTTGTGGTTATAAAATTTTATAAATATCCTGATGATGGGAGAGATGCACACTCCCGAAACGTTGATATCTAACCATCTTTTCACCTGGCTGACTGCCCGAGAAGAAACTGAGATAGGTGAATGTTTCTAGACTTTAGGTTCGTAATAAAGCTATTATTATAAGCACTGATCTTAGTCTTTAATATGTGTGTCTTACACAGAAAACATAAATGTAATATATGTTCTAGTCAATCATCACCACCAGTTTCCATTTTTGCTATCATCAGGCACCTAATCTTGAAGGATGTGTTTTTTATCATTTTCAGTGTTGTTCAGTTATACTCTAGGCAGCTCAATGTGATGCTGTAAAAAAAAAAAAAAATATTACAATAAAACAAAAATATCAACTTACGGTGGTTCTGTCGCAAACAATGAAATGATTGTCTACTCGAGCTGGCACCATCATTTTTGCCCCTTCTATATTCACAATACACTGGAAGCCTGTGTGACCAACTTGAGGGTGAGGAAGGTTTAAAACTTCTAATATGATTTCTTTTGGCACATTGTTTGGAAGCAGTATATCATCTGCAGGTCGGCGAAACCGTGGGCAGAAGCTAGCTCCATGCGTAATCAAATGAGCGGGATTCTGTAACAAATCAAATAAATTCACTTACTATTCAGGATTACATAAACATTGATTATCCAGTACCTCTAAATTTAAGAATAAACCGAATGTGAAAGTGTTATCCATTGCTGGTTGCTGAATCAGAAGAGGCATTACTTTCATCTAGTTTTTCTCACTCTATGTGTTGCATGTCACTTGAATGTTGTACGTTTGAACTTATTCATTAAATATCTAATTGAAAATAAATGTATTAATTTGTAATTATCACTTCTTTACATTCTTTTCTTCAATCTTTAGATCCTTCTTGAGATATTTTTAGGTCTTTTTAGACAAATTATAGGTTCTCAACATCCTAGCCCTAATAATAACCAAAAAATGATGGACTGATGCAATACCCTACTTTACAATGTCAAACCAAGTTGCAGTACAAATTCTTAGTTATTGAAAGTACCAGGAAATTAATAAAACCAAAGGTTGATGGAAGTGTTTACTCTTTGGAGTTTAGCGAAAATATCCTCGTAATTTCTTCCTCTTTTCTTATACTCTCTTTCACTACTTATTCTATACTATAAAAAAGGTAAAACGGCACTTCTCGCATAAAAAGGACTACCAGTTGAAACTTTTCCAACACTGAATAAACACGCCGTATTTCTTTTTCATCCGCTATATTTCGTTATTCTTCGCATCATAAAAAATGTGCCGTGTCATTTAATATTCTTTTGATATTTGGACATGGAATAAGGCTTGTGATCTTACAAAAACGTACCGACTTTTTTTATCATAGCCAACTGCTCCTTTTTACAGTTCACCCTTTCATTTATATCTTTCGTTCTTCTGCGATTTTTACGACATACTTTTATCACCTCTCTCATTCACACAGTTTACATTTGCCTGTCATCCGATCGCATTTTTTTTTCTCCTGTGCTTATTCCGGTCAATACATTGGACAGTAGCTGTAATGGCATTGCTCGTTGTCTGTTCTTATTTGTTTTCCTTTCCTTCAAAGCATTTATTCGCAAGATGTCAGTAATCCTCATTCTCACGAACAGGTCCCGACCACTAACAAGTTGAAGCCGATAAGGTGATTTCCGTTTCCATAGCAGTGGTAGCCGTAGATGGAGGTGAGCCGCAGGAGAAACATTTCACTTATCGGATATCTCGTTGACTTCCTTTGATCATTTGATTGGTTCGCAGCAGAGACTGTCCAAAGTTATATCTTACCCATTCGTACATATGGCGTTTTGTTTGGTTTTCCACTACTTGGTTTCCAGCGAAAAGTCACTTGTTTCCCAAGGAGTCACTATTGAACGCTCTATTCTGAATTGTAAAACTTTTTAAAGCTACAAGTTTGTTGAGTGGTACATATTATACATAGATTATGTACAACAACCGGCGAACCGGCTAATTTCCTTCGTGAGAAGCTCTGGATAAATAAACGGAACCATTGTTATTGTTTTCGGATTGCCGCTGGTTAACTATTGCTCTTTTTTTTGTTTTGCTTTTTCAAAACGGACACTTTATATATAGCACATTAGTCCAGTCCATTTTACTCTTAAACGGTGATACCGAAATTAAGGGATGCAATGAGTAAAGAATCGTAATAGATTTCAAAGTAATATTGTATCTTTGTTATAACACGTGCACGTGCATTGGGTTGAATAGTTTTAACAAAAGAAACGGAAGAAATTCTCAATGGGTAACACTTGACTCAGTTTGAAAAGGCATTGTTTGGACCCTTAATAATGGCTTGACCGAGACTAATAATCACAATAGACAAAATAGTCACAAAGGGAATTTTGGTGTGAATAAAGACAGGGCTTCGAGAGGTGAAAGTGACACACACGCAGCTGTAGTGAGGACAAGCAGACCGTGGCTGGCGGCCCATTAAGACGGTCGTCTGTTTCTGTCTTAGGCGAAGGCAGACCAGAAGCGATGAGAGAAGATATCCGTCGGTTCCTACGTAAATAACAAATTAAGTGTTATCGAGTAATAAGCATTCTACATACGGTAACTCTAAACAGTGATATATTGGTAAACCTTGGTCAGCAACTTCGAGTTTGATGTGATGATAAAAAGAAGCAGTCATTAAACCAGTCTGAAACTTGCATTTCAGTGTCATTAGAACCTTCCTTATTCCCATACATATCCACGCATACCCTGAAGATAAAGTGCTCTACCCTGCTCTACCCACCAGCGGTTATAACGGTGGTACACGTATCTTTAGGGGTACACACTTGAGCCGAAATTGATGGAGAGATATGATGGCTCACAAATCCAATTCATCAAATTAAAGAAACTATAGAGCGTTTCGGAATTCAGACATGTTGCAACACCGCCTTCAAGTTAAGGTGAGTATTTTCAGAATGTTCAACTCAGTCAACGCATTGCTAACTGCCGGTTGCCCCCTGACCTACTGTGGGCAATGTATAGTATAGCAACGCAAAGAAAATCCCTGTAAGAAATGTGCTGTGGGACAAGGACAGCGAATGTGTGGCAGAGAACGCTTGCTATACACGGAGCAGACCGTTAAAACAACATGCGCCCTAATCACTCTGTGCATTAAAGCCGAGAAGATTCATTCACAAAAGTAGAAGCCGTCAGAATGTTTTTGAATGGTCTGTAACTGTACTGACATGGGGTGTCATAAACCTGTCCAGGGAGGGTGTGGGGACCTTCGGCCAACCCCCTGCGTCTCGCCCCTCGGAGACTTTCTCTCTTGTATGCGTAGCTGATGAGAATACGGGCAAAGAAAGGAAAACGGCAACTACTCTTTTAAAAATAAGGGGTGCAATTTAATAAAAATCAATTTATAGGGGTAAGCAAGTTTGAAAAATTGAGAAACATTGGTTAAGATATTGAATCAACTACCAGAAAGCAAAAGATGAAGTTTTCTCAGTTCATTCTCTCTCCTTCGCATTCAGCTAAGTGCAACAGGAATGTGTCCCAAAACTCAAGGAGCTTCAGTTAAAAAGTGCGTATGCAAACGAATCTTGGGACTGTTGTTGCTAAAGTACGCTTGCTTGTCACTTGGCACTTCATAGCAGGAAAAAGAAAGAAAGGAAAAGGAGCCCTTCGAAAGCAATATTTATTCCACAGGATTTTCTGTAAACTCGGATACAACAATGAACACTTCATCCTAATGTGCAGAATTACTAAGATCCAAGAAGCCATTACGGTGAATTGAGTCATCTACATCCGTATATTAGCGAATTAAACATTTGCTGCTACATTCTGTCGTTCAGTAGAACATATCAACAGGATATGGTAAAAGTGGCTTAATATGGGTTTCTCTTTTATGTAGAGCCAGTTGACCTCATTCGTCCTATGAACCCTTTTTTCATCACTTAACCTAATAAAGCATGCAATGTTCTAACGTTCCTTCATTTATAATTATTTACACAGCTTGTTAATATGATTTACATATCATCTGAAAATGGGAACATTCTCCATCAAAGTAAACAATAAACGTTTATTGGGTAACAGTACAGCACAGCATATCAAGATCTTCAGCCAGTCATGAAGGTAACAGGTTGAAATCATGCCCTTTACAGCCCATACCTACAGAGATTTATTGATTTTTGACTTGCGAGGTTAAGTACACACTTAAATAGACATTTCTAAGGAACAATGGGAATCAATTCACAATATTTATTATAAGAATACTGTTCTGGATCTTCTGGCCACAAGCGATCTCAGGCAACTGTTGTGTACAGACTAAACTGAACAGCGGTTCTAAATGTGGAACAGAACTCTGTTGATCAGTAGAAAATAACTTTTTTACGGAGCAAATACGCATTCGTACAACAAAAGCTGCATACTTAATTTGTTGTTTTGTCCCATATATGAATTCTTTACCCGAAACCTCATGTATATTTTAATACCAGCATTTCGGATAAAGCACATTCAGGCATATGCTTTCAGCAAACCATTTTACAGAAAAAGAACAGTAAAAAACAAAAATGTTTCAATTCCTACATATTTCGTAAAACCCATAAACAGGGGGCGTGATTTTGACAACAAAACACCTCAGGATATCTATGATTTACCGGTTTTATATAATGGACTTCATAGAGAGAGGGAGTCACTACTACACTTCTGTATTCAGTTTAACATAAGTTGACACAGCACACAAAATTTACAAATCTTGTGTTCTTTTCTTGCAGTTAATTCCCACTTACCGTTATCCTCCATGGTAGTATTTGAATTTGTATCTTCCTTCAAGTAATAACATCATTGGTGCATCGAGAAGTGGTTCGCATTGTATTCGGTTGCTATTGGGTTATTCACAGCTAAAAGGTCTGGTTATTTAAAAAATTACATACACAAACTAACAATCAAAAGGAAATGTTAAGAAAATATCAAAACATTCAGTTTGCGACAGTTATGGATTGACTATACGAAGAGTTCATGATAAGATATGTGCAAAACTGGAATTTCAATGGGTTGGCGCTTGCTACCTTGCCAGTATACATGCGATTTACTAGTTATACACTGTACCAAGCTGATTTAGCGCACTCGTTTTCACTAATTTAGATTAGCAATCGCTTTGATCGTGAACGTAATTTCAGCCGGTATAAATAGCTGAGCATAATAATTAGCCTATGGAAAGTATCCATGAAAATAAAGCATCAACCCAATGAATTAATACTTTGTGTAAAGATAAGACGAGTGGTATCATTGGCAAAGAAAAATAGAAACTTAAGCCAAAAAAGTTGAATCAAGATAATGGACTATGCTGTAGATTATTTCGTTAAAATACACAACAATCTATTGTCTACTTAACAAATCCAAATTCTTGCATTGAGCGTTATCGATATGACAGTCTGGACAATAGGCAAGTCGCCAGCTCATGAAGTGTTAGAACAATTTGATAGGCGATTACAAAATGCATTGAAAATGGATCTTCCATTGGATGTTTTCGTACGTGTGACACCGATATACGAGGACTGTTCAATTAAGAATGATCATAAATTTTTTTACGGTCATAATTTTTAGTACTAAAATTCATCCTTATTACATTATGTTAGCTTAATGTGAAACAAACACGCCGTAGTAGTTTCATCATTTGTACTCCTGATTCCCGCCTGTGAGTACCAGGCAGGTTCAGACATGTTCAGTATCGCCTACCGCTGCAATGGAGGTAACACGCGAGGAACAATGTGCGGCTTTGAAATTCTGCTTTCGTCTCAACAAATCTTCAGTTGAGGCCTACACATTGTTACATAAGGCCTATGGAGAGTCTATTCTTCCTGGTGCTCCAGTTACTGCTCTTACGGAAGAAAACATCAACACTGCTGCTGCCATTGTGAGAGAGGGTCTACGAATTACCTTAAGCTAACTTTCTGAAATGCTGAACATTTCATTGAGTGCCACCCACACGTTGGTGACAGAAACATTAAACATGAGACGTGTTTGTGCGCGAGGGGTTCCAAGACTGTTGATTCCCGAACAAAAGGACATTCGCATTCAGGTCTGCATGTTAGAGGAAGATCCGGGAGTTTCTTTCAAACGTAATCACTGCTGATGAAACTTGGTTACATCATTTTGATCCTGAGAGCAAACAGCAAAGCTCAGTATGGAAATCTCCTTCATCACCAACCGTCAAAAAAGCAAAAGTGGTTGCTTCTGCTGGGAAAGTTATGGTCATCTCATTCTTTGATATTCATGGAATGGTTTATCAGCATGTTGTACCTGCACACACATCAGTAACTGGACAATGCTACAGGGATATCCTGAAAACATTGCAAGTCCAGATCAGGCACAGAAGACCACACTTTCATGAAGCAGGCTGGATGCTGCACCACGATAATGCGCGGCTGCATATTGCCAATGTTGCTGAATACCTTGCAAAAATCAACGTGAAGTGCATCCCTCACCCTCCCTATAGTCCGGATTTAGCTCCATGTGACTTTTTTCTATTCCCTAACTTGAAGAAACGCCTTCGTGGGAGGCATTATCCACCATCAGAAGCAGTGGTGAAGGTTGCGGAGGCGATTTTGAAGGATCTCTCAAAAATGGTTTCTAGCATGTCTTTAAAGACTGGCAGAAACCCTGGGACAAGTACATCGCATTCAGGGTAGACGAGTTTGAGAAGGACCCTCAAAATTATGAGGATGAGTAAAGGTACGTTGTCAAAAAAAATTGTTATCATTCTTTATTGAACAGCTCTCGTACTTGCAAATTTCTGTAATTATCTGTAGTTGAACCTTATGTTTAATTTACCCAATGAATTGTAAACGGGTGCATTTCATTCCATGACACTAAGGTTTTATGTGTGTAATTTTCAATATCCATTAAAGGTGAGGTTTGTCTAACCGAGATGTCACAAGGACCTTTCAGAATGGAAGACTGCTATCAGTTTTTCCCTTTATATCAAAGTTCTAACATTTCCTATTTTATGAACATCTGAACCTGAAAATCTAAGCGTCTCTAAAATCAAACATCTTTGGCTCCAGAATCAAAGAGAAAAAATGTTTATTTCATGGAATAATCGTGCAAATGTTGCTAAGATTGCATAGGTTCACTAATTACAACATTGCAAGAAGAATTTGATGACTTTATCATTCCTTATGCTCTGACCCAACGTTCCTCTGGGAGTCTTTTACTATTCCTCCGAGAATCTCTGCAGCCTTAGATTTTACCTCCGGGAACAACATATCCTGACGTGGAATGGAGGGAGGGTTGGGAGAGAGAGAGAGGGAGAGTAAAGCAGAATATAAATACAGAAGAAAAGGCAACTTAAGCAAAGTTTGCGAAGTTGGGGGAACATACGGCAGATAAGAATGCAAGGGGAAGGTTCTATCCAAAGGGGTTATTTAAAATACTCAAGAAAAGAAAGAAAATGTGGAATATTTTTAGTATGAAAGAACTTATCTCGAAGGGCTAAGATGGCAGTAGCAGGTAGGGAGCAGCCTGTATGTCTGGCAGGAAGAGAAGAGATAGCTTCAAGGTTGAGAATTCCATAAAGTACCAGCATCCCCTAGATTCCTGTAGGTTGATAAAAGAAAAGGAGTAATAACAACCTGAACTAACATATTTTAAACCATATTAATCCTTTTTTTTTTTTTTTTTTTTTTTTTTTTTTTTTTTTTGTAAACGGATCTCACCAAATGCTACTTCTATACGATACAATCAAGGGATTACGCCATGCTTCTGCTCCAGGGGAAACCGTAGATTGCATTTCATTCAAAAATTGGATATCAAATGCTGAGATTTTATCGAAGAACA
The DNA here is from genome assembly GCA_030765055.1 of Mantis religiosa. Taxonomy (NCBI): domain Eukaryota; kingdom Metazoa; phylum Arthropoda; class Insecta; order Mantodea; family Mantidae; genus Mantis; species Mantis religiosa. The sequence continues at coordinate 49,685,533 of CM060948.1, read as the reverse complement.
TATTTTGAAAACAAGATCATTGTTTAGAAAACAATCCTGCGTGTGTGTGTGTGTGTGTGTGTGTGTGTGTGTGTGTGGGGGGGGGGGGGCAACTTGATTGAGAGAAAACCACTAAAAGAATGTATTCAGAACGCCAAACTTCAAGTTTAAATTCAAGTTTTGAAAATGTAAGAGCAAACTTTTCTCGAAATTCTTTCACCTCGAACTAATATTTACCTGGGTAAATTTTCGTTATTTTTACGACCTTAAAATGACATAATTTGTTGACTGAGCGTCGCACATCTGAGATATTTTCATTAATTTTCAATAAATAACCTCAGAAATCCTCTTTCCTCTCATGCATTTTAGAGAATGGGAAACTATATGGGTAAAAAATACACCACAGAACAATGCAGAGTCGCATAAAATACTTAACTTGTAGCGAAATATTTCTGTCGTTCATTTGAATTTTTCAATATATTGAGCAATATCTTTTTTATTTTTCCCCTAGCGAGGTCTTGTTAAGTGTATGCAATATCAGAATCAATAAAAGCGACCTGTAATTTTTTTTATAACATTTGACTTTTATTCTATGCTCTGGTATTAGGTTGGCAATATTTGAGGTATTAAGACACTTTTCTTCAAATGAATATTGTTCTGTTTAAATGGAAATCTAATTCAACCAATGTGCGATTTGTTAAAGACAACGATGAAGTAAAACCGATGCCTGTTTTTGGTGATTACTGAATTTCAGAAGCTCCATCTCCAAAAGCAGGAATTACAAAATACTTTATAAAAACAATTCACGAAACTGAAAACTTCTGAAATATGAACACGCAACTCTCAATTCGTCACCCAATAACCATCACTGGTTACTCGCAAGCTGAGGAAATTATTTTGTGCCTCAATTTTTATGCTAAATTTTGAGTAATACATATCCAATCCAATGTTCACGTATTGACATTTATTTAGTTTTACTCATTCTTCTCGAGATTTAAGAGTTTTGAGGACGGCCACAACTACCCTGAATGTTCTATGCTAGATTTTAAATATTTGTAATTTTGAAAACCGGAAAAGAGTTGAAGTTTGAGAAACTCAATCTATCTATATTTCTTGACATTCACGCTTGCGATGAATTCTGGATTAACAGGGTCCATGGTGCTGTAGTTCCTTTTTCTCCAGAACGCTTTAAGATTTTAAATAAATCGTCTTACTTTACAATATGTGTAGCTATAGAGTGCAGTGAAGTTCTTTAGGGAGAATTAAGTTCTCTAGCCAAGAACTGGGAAGTGGCGTCCCTCTGTAGATATACTCATGCAGAAATCAATTTTATCTTTATAGAATGGTTTAGATAACAATCAAATAGACTAATCACCAGGCATCGGATCCCATATACGTTTAAAGGGATATGAAGTTTACGAGTCTGACGTCAGTCTCGAGGACAACACGCAGGGGTAGTCGGTTCGCAACGCGTAGCTTTAGTTTCATTGCACTACTGTTCGCCACACAGGAAGATCTGTCTTCCAGGGAGTACAAGGTGTTTGACATATTGTGTTAATGGTTTCACAATTACTGGACAATCTCCATTTTATAAATCAAAAGTTTTGGGTATTATCAACCATTAAATATCTGGAAGAATGTACTTTCGAGCTGTCTAAAAGCAGTCAAGGAGGTGTCTGCAAAAGTTAACAATATACAGAATGCACCACCTACCAAACAAGTAAAAAATAAATTGTCCAGTATTCTACACAAAAATACTGAATTTTCCCTGCTGCGTAATGTAAGGAATAAACTAAGTCTCGGACAAACATATGAAAATGATCTGTACTACTCATATGCACCATTAATGTCATGTGACATTGAACGAACTTTCTCCCAATATTTTTATATTGTTTCAGCGAGAGGCGCAGAAAATTCACATTCAACAATTTACGAATGAACATGGTTGTTCACTGTAATTCCCGCATCGAAAGCAATGAGGAGGATGGCTTATTGTAACGTAGCTTACACTCTGTATCCCTACCGGAATGTACATACACAGCGCAATGGTATACTTGTTAACACGGACGTTTGTTGATGTCTCGCTTGGCCTTGTATAGTACCCGTGTGCGTACATTGATTGCTAAGGTGTACGCGATCCGATCTGCTAATCACACTTTCTGAGGAAATACAACTGCTAGGTGATGCAGTAACAGCAGAAAAACCTTATCCTTAAAAGACAGTTAAAACAAAAGTCTTTCTGCATTTCGCTACAAATAAAGCTTATATAATTTCTTCTTTTTGGTTCACAGAAAACTCCAAGTCCTCAACTTACGGTAACAATTTTAGTATCAAACTTCTTTCGCACAAATTTGTTTGTTGCTGTGTACCGATTTGTGGCAAGTTAACGGAACACTGATGGCTTATTCTGACAATTAATATTACACAATAAAATAAAATTAAATAAAGCGGGCCAATATTAAACTCTAAAGTAGCAAAAATCAGGATTCGTGCTGTATCTAAACAGAAACATTTCACTGACAATAGTGATTAAAAGTTTCTATACAAAATGAAGCAACTGCACTTAAAAGCCAAACATTAATTTTAAGGAGAAATATGAAACTAATTTAATGAGGGAATGCAGCGTGAAGCTATAAATAAGTTATTGGACACAGCCTTTGAAAACGTGATTACAATGTAGGTTCCAAATTGAGAGAGTTTCATTTATTTTGAGAGCATTGTTTCGTCAAACGACATGTAAAATTTCGTGTCAACAGCAGTTAACAGAGTGGTTTCAAATTTGGAAGAGCTCAGCATGCAGCCCGCAGTCTCGCTTAACACCCCGACATCTCGATTACGATGTACAGAGAAGCTCCATCTCTTTCAGTTGTTGTCATCTCGATATTAACGGATATAACAGAAAGTGCAGTAATGGAAAAATAATGTCAGAGTCGTACGTTCACCATGACCCTTGTCGCTGCTGCCTGGTGGCTATATTTCGCGGTTCTCTATTCCGATCGCTAAATAAAGACTGACTGTTTCATTTCTTATCTACATTAATAATCGAAAAAAACTGTTTCCCATGACAAAGATCATGCTGTGCTGTGTGAATGGTTTAGTGCGGAATTGATTTGTCATCATTTAGGTTCAGTTTGATGGATATTTCAGAAAATAGGTCCAATTATAAGGAAGATTGATCAACCACAACTGATCGATTCTGATACACTTTGAATGTACACCAAGTTTTACTGCTGTTATTGGTTATATGAGTACAGATCTGTTTTTTGGGATACGAAATTACTACATAACCAATATCTCGATGCATTTAAGCTGGAACTTGTGCTAGGAGTTGAGAATATTGCGCACTTTTTTTGCAAGTGAAACCGGTTTACCCCTAGCTGGTATTATACACGTATTAGCATTATCATTTGATACCGAAATTGAAGGATTGCCATAAGTAAAGAATCATGATAGATTTCAAAGGAATGTTGGTTCTTTGTTACAACGCGTGCAGGGGCAGTTGAGTCGAATAGCAGTTGGGGCGAATAGTTGTTTTAACAAAATAAACTTAAGAAAGTGTTCTTAGCAGAGTTCTAAAGGGTAGCACTTGACTTTGTTTGAATAGGGTATTCTTCGGACCCTTCATAATGGCATGACAAAATAGTCACAAAGGGAGTCTTTAGTTGAATAAAGGGCTTCGAGAAAGTGAAAGTCACACTCACCCACGCGCAGCTGAGGACACTCAGATGGTGGCTTGGAGCCGATTAGGGCAGTCCTCCTCTTCTGTCTTGGTCGAGGGCAGACCAGAACCGATGAGAGAAGATATTTTTCAGTTCATATATACGTGAAGAACGAATTAAGTTTTATCGAGTAATAAGCATTTCACATACAGTAAATCTAAACAGTGATATTGGTAACCCTTGGTCGGCAACTTCGAGTTTAATGTAATAATAAAAGAAGCAGTCATTAAACCAGTTTGAAACGGGCATTCCAGTGTCATTAACTATCATTCTCATACATACTCACGCATACCCTGAGAGAAACCTCATTGCTTTACCTTGAGCTAAACACTATTTGCTTCAAACTGTAGCGACGACGTGGAACTGGGCGCCACCTATTATAAATTGTATCAAACTGTCGCCCCAACGTGGAACTCTTTGCTCGCCAACTTATTTGAATCAAACTGGCGTCCCAAAGTGGTAACCCTTGCTCGCCATATATATTTGCTGCTACACATTTTTATATTCTGAGATATTTTGTAATTTTCACTATAAATTTTGTTCATAAACATGGTTCATGAAGTGTCCGATGAATGAATAGAAATATCAACATTCCAAGACGGCTGTTCTGCCATTACATTGTTACCCACCTATTCCGTCATATTCGTATGTATCACAGCCTCTTTTGGGGCCATTATTTTGAAGAGAAAAAAAAGCAGTTTATAATCTCTATTCTGTTTAGCCTGAGCTGTTACGTAAATCGGTGGTAAGGGCTTCTTGATATTACAAACCCATAGGTTATAATAGTTTTACTGAAGGGGTTGAATGAACTGCACGTCACTAATAAAATGCAACTATCGCTAAACAGTGTCTGGATCGTTTACGCTTTTTGTGGTCCACTTGATATTAATTTTATTGACCTGAAAAAGGACAATCATTATAACGGGTGTCTCCAATGAGTCTCCGCTGCGCACTCTGACGCATATACTGTACTCCACAGGAGAGATAGTCTCCGAGGGATGAGACGCAGCGGGGCTGGAGAAGCTCCCCACACCCTCCCTGGACAGGTTTATGACACCCCATGTCAATACAGTCACAGACTATTCAAAAACATTCTGACGGCTTCTACTTTTGTGAATGAATCTTCTCGGTTTTAGTGTACAGAGTGAATAGGGCTCATGTTTTTAACGGTTCTTCTCCTTGTGTAGCAGGCATTCTCTGCCACACACATTCGCTGTCCTTGTCCCACTGTGTAAGGGAGCACATACCTTTCAGGGACCTTCTTTGCATTGCTGGACAGTAGGTGCGGTTAAGTTGGTTACGAAAGCACGGAGTAGCCTTAACCTTCGATCAGGTAGAGACCGTTCTTCTTTCCTCATACAACTTGAGTACCACAGCGAGAAGGATGAAGTGGAAGTAATATTATGCTGTTGTGCTTGTGAAATGAAATCAATGTTGTACATTGCCAACCTAAATTGACGTAAGGGCATTCCCCTGAGTGCGGAGAATTATGTGAGACACCCGATATAAGCGTACAAAAACTAAACCCACTATTTTATAGCTCACGTAATTCTTTATCGTGTAACTTAAAATGCATTGCCAAAGCATTTTATTTTGCACTGAAAACTTTTACTTAAAAACGCTAGAACTTACGGGCCAGCCTAGTAACATTATACTTTGGTACTCTAGCCCTTCTCTTATTGGTAACTGCCTCTTCCCTTGCTTCATCCATCTTAAATTCCTCTAGTCCTCTTTGCTGAGAGCAAGAGCTCAGCTTTATGATGTTACAGAGCATTAGAAACTAACATAGCATAGAATGCACGAAACCGTTGCATTACTTACATTTTCTCCACTTATAACTGTTCTTTGGCAAGTCGTGGTGTTGTGAGTACAGGTGTTTTCATAGACACACCAATTGCACGCCCACTGGGAGCGAACACAGTCCATGCAAGTAGTGTGGCGAGCACAATCGTAATAGGCGAAGTTCCTGCTGACGAAGTCCTTATTGGTCTCCGAGGAGCGGACGGACAAAGGGACCAACACATGGTCTCGGGATTCCGGGATACCTGGACGTCCCGCCACTCCTGGAGTAGGGCACGATAAGCCCATTGTCGTCACCACGGCGTCAATTGGCTCGGCTTTCCCAAATACACATTTATACTTGGCTCCTGACGGCAGCTCGGGTAGGGTCCGTATCGTCAGTTGAACCTGTAACAAAAGCATACATACATTTAAAATCTTTGCACTTCGCATATATGTGCACGATTTATTTAAAACCTCTATTTATTTAAACCAAATCAGAGAGAATTTTCTATAAATATTAACAACTTTATATTGATTGAAGTAATTGATCTTTATTTTTCAGATTTAGTTCAGAAGTGATTATTAACCCTTTCTTAACGGATTATCATTAGAGGCGTTTTGAGGGGGGGATGATAGAGCTAATGATTTAGTTATAAATGGGTTTTACACGTTACAGTAATTAAAGCATAGATGCAAAAGAGCTAAACATGGTTACAAGCCTTTGAGAAGTTAAAACAATTCCAAAACTTCTGTTTCATTACATCTGGTAGGTGAGCAGAAAAAAAAAAAAAACTTTAGCGAAAGTAACACTACAACTAGTTAAAAGTTGGTTTTATAGTGATGGTTACAATATTTAAAAGCTTTCTACGTACAAGAATGGTTTACAATCATGTAAAAGTAAAATGTAAATGTGAATATAAGAAACAGAAAACTGTATTTCAATGCAAATAGGATAATACCAAATGTGTCATTACAGAATTCTTCTCACGACACGCATATGACGTCATGCTTAAACGTTTTGCTCACATATTAATTTGTTAATCGACTTCTAATTTCAATTGTATAATTTTTACAGCACCCTTTAATTTGCCGCTGTTAACGCAATACTAAAACAAACCACCCTTGAACCTCAACAGCTTTGAGAATACAACAAAGCCTGGCTGAAAATAGGAACTAAGGCATTATGGGAAAGATTAGCTTTGCTTATAAGTGTACACAACATGCTACAATTAAAACAAAAGCGACCCACTTGAGTGGTTATGCATTATTGATTGTACAAAAAGAAAAGAATGTAACCTCCAGGAAACTGTAGCAGACCTCTACATTTTGTGGTTAAGAGTTTTCAGAAGGACGAAGTTTCGAGCTTTTCTCTGAATATTAAGAGAAGAGGTACTTGTAGATCGCGCAACGTTAGTACACATTTCAGCAAGAGTTTATGTTTTCTAAGAGGCGTAAGCTTTGTTGATATGTTCAAACTCTAGCCGTAATCTATCTCAGAAAACGATAGAGTTGTTGATCTGAAACACATTCGTTAGTCACTGTACAAGAATCAAATGCAGCAAGGGTTATTCACATGCGCATTTCGTAGTAAACAAATCAATTATGTGAACAGATTAACAGCTCAAGCTCCTTCTCAATCCTCAGGCCCCTCTCGCCTTCTTTTGCTGGTCAGATCTATTGCAACAGGTTGCAAATATCAAGACATATGAGGCAGGAAATTGCATCCACTTTTTTATCTACAGGCACAGCATATTACAACACCAGTCGAGCAATGCTTCGCAATGCTTTTAGTATTCCATTTTAATATATGTATTTCACTTTGTAGTACACAACATGTGGGTAACTAGCAAACACTACAAACAGCATAGAACAGGGCGAGCGTCGGCTTGACAACAGGCATGATAAGTAAAACCTTCATCGTAGTAACATAGCACAATTCCCTGATTTTCCACTCACACACATACACATGGACAGATAAACACATAGCACATAATCGCAAACCTATTAGTTGCGACATTAGGTTATCGCGCGTTCGTGAGTAACTGCTAAGTCTATACTTTTAATGCCCGAAGTTAGTGCTGTTACTATCTCTTCTATAATCTGCAGCACACTCTATAAACATGGCTGAGTGGTTAGACCGCTTGGCTCTCACCAAGGCGGCCCGGGTTCGATTCCAGGCGACCGCAAAGTGAGATTTGTGGAGTACAACATGGCGCGGGGGCGGGTTTTCTCCGTTCCCCCCGCCAGCATTCCACCAATTGCTTTATCATCTTTCCTATCATTCATCTCGCCCTCATACTATCATCCACTTCCTTCACCTTCACACCAGGCATCGGGCTGATTACCCATCCTGGTACTCTATCAGATCCAAAGCTTTGGTTCCTCAGGTCCGATCTTAAGAGATAGAGGAACAGGACTCCCCTAACACCACGACAGTGGTACAACTAGGGAAGAAGGAACTATAAAACAAGTTCTCTTATATCATTACTAGGGCTAGGAAGTTCGTACCGCCCGCCGTTCCCTATGCAGGTTGCGATCGACCCTCTCCCGGCATCCAAACAAGTCATAGATAAGAAACCCACAGCGGAGGGGCATTGAAACCGGTTGCCCAGAGAAAACAAAATTACTTATCAGATATTCGTAAATGCACATCTATTTAGATCATTACGTACAACGAAGCTTTATAGCAGCTCAATGAGAGTGATGATGACTTATCTTATGGTACTGAAGAAGATCACGTATTAAATTCAGACCATTAAAGATTCGGAAATAGACTTTCAGCATATCAGAGAATGAAGAGGGTGGTGTTGACTCTTCAGAATAGGGAAAATGACAGAATTTATCTTGGCAAGATGAACTGTTTCAGACAATGCCACGAGAAGTGTAGCAACTATTCAGCTACCGAAGAACAAGGTTTGGCCACTCGAAATATTTTACTTTCTAATATCAGTGAGCTGCGCTAATGCCTATGTTATATATCTCCACAAAGACTGTAAAGATTTGAGTTCATGAAGAACATAGGAATAAATCTAATCTGAGCGAATATGCACAGAAGGCTCCAGATTCCAAATTTACCGGATGATATCAGGAATATCATTTCGGACATCGGGGTTAATAGCACAGAGATTAATCTCCAGCACAAAGAGTAAAAAAGACAAGATAGAAAGGAGAAAAAAAACGGTGTCATTGTCCCTACATACTGAATGGAATGACGGCATACAAGTGCGTGAAGTATGATAAACTCATTGCTCATTTGCCCCAAGAAAATAAGTAAAATGTATGTAGAAAGTATGTAATGATTTACCTTATTTGCATTGAGGTCAAGATATCTTTAAAAACAAATGTCAGCTTTAGAGGCTGTTTTATTTAAAACAGTAATATACAATTTCGTGACTTTTGCATAAGTACGAGGGCCGTTCAATAAAGAATGATCACAATCTTTTTTGACAACGTACCTTTACTCATTCTCATAATTTTGATAGTCCTTCTCAAAATAGTCTCCCCTGGATGCGATGCACTTGTCCCAGCGTTTCTGCCAGTTTTCAAAGACATGCTGGAAACCATTTTTGAGAGATCCTTCAAAATGGCCTCCGCAGCCTTCACCACTGCTTCTGATGATGGATAATACCTCCCACGAAGGCGTTTCTTCAAGTTAGGGAACAGAAGAGAGTCACATAGGGCTAAATTCGGACTATAGGGAGGGTGAGGAATGCATTTCACGTTGATTCTTACAAGATATTCAGCAACATTGGCAATATGTAGCCGCGCATTATCGTGGTGCAGCAGCCTGCTTCATGAAAATGTGGTCTTTTGTGCCTGATATGGACTTGCAATGTTTACAGGACATCCCTGTAGTATTGTCCAGTTACTGATGTGTGTGCAGGTACAACATGCTGATAAACCATTCCATGAATATCAAAGAATGAGATGACCATAACTTTCCCAGCAGAAGCAACCACTTTTGCTTTTTTAGGGTTTGGTAATGAAGATTTCCACACTGAGCTTTGCAGTTTGCTCTCAGGATCAAAATGATGTAACCAAGTTTCATCAGCAGTGATTACGTTTCAAAGAAACTCCGGATCTTCCTCTAAGATCAACTTTAAGTGCATGCGAATGTCCTTTTGTTCTTGGAAAACATCGCGCACAAACACGTCTCATGTATCATGTTTCTGTCACCAACGTATGGGTGGCGACCAATGAAATGTTCAGTATTTCAGAAAGTGATCTTAAGATAATTCGTCGATCCTCTCTCAAAATGATAGCAGCGGTGTTGATGTTTTCTTCCATAAGAGCAGTAACTGGAGCACCTGGTCCACCTTCCTTTGAAATTGATTGTCTCCCCTCTTTAAGCATTTTAAAACACCTTCGAGTTGTGCTGTAGGGAAGAACGGACTCTCCATAGGCCTTTTGTAACATTGTGTAGGCCTCAACTGAAGATTTGAGACGAAAGCAGAATTTCAAAGCCACATATTGTTCCTCGCGTGTTACCTCCACTCCAGCGGTAGGCGATACAGAACATGTCTGAACTTGCCTGGTTCTCACAGGCGGGAACCAGGAGTACCAACAACGAAACTACTAGGGCGTGTTTGTTTCACATTAAGCTAACAGAGTGTAATACGATTGAATTTTAGTGCGAAAAATTATGACCGTAAAAAAATTATGATCATTCTTTATTGAACTGACCTCGTATGATAGACTCATTGCTCATTTGCTCCAATAAAATATGTAAAATGTATGTAGAAAGTATGTAATGGTTTACCTTATTTGCATTGAGGTCAAAACAAATGTCAGCTTTAGATGCTATTTTACTTAAAACAGTAATATACAATTTTGTGTATAATCAACTTCAGGAACTATTTCATGTGAAAGACCAATATTTAATTTTTTATTGTTGCATATTTTATAGCAAAATATTTATAAACATAATAAAACTATCAGTAGTAATATTTCCATAAGTTATTTATCTTCGTTACTCATTAAGGGGCAACTAAAATGCAAAATTTGATAATGTTAGTCTCACAGACGGATGTTACGTAAGCGCCAATTTTTTACAGTTACCAACTAAGGTTGAAGGAAATCAAGGCCCAGATACATTCGTTACTTGTTAAATGGTTATTCCCTCAGAGGGTGAGAAAATGACGATCTGTATGTATATGGAACAACAATGAGTAATTCCCACAACTTGACAAGAGGGAAACCTTAGGGAGCTAAAGATGCTGATTTTCATCTCATAGACATTTATAGAAGGCTCTCCGGTGAACAACACTGCACATTAAGACTTAATAGCATTTATGAAACGAAACGCTGAAATTGAGCGTGCTTCATCTCACGTCTGAGGCTTTTATGCAATAAAGTAAATGTAGACAATGAAAGCATTGGAGCGAAATAAGTAGTTTCCCGGTGTTTATAAGAGGCTAATTTAATGACAATCCACTCCCTACAGTCTGGTTTATTAAACTTGTTTGTTTTGCTGCAGTTCGGAGCTGAACGAAATTCTTGTATTCCCTTCCATTCACTCTCTCCATGAAGTAATTAGACGACAAGCTCTCAAGAAAATCTAAAAGCGGTTTACGCATAACATATATTCACTAAGATTTCCAAAAGGGAAGTAACGGCAAGCAACGTCCGAGTGAAAGGAGAGATGTAGATGGAGAATCTGACCGAACTTTTAATTTTCCTCATCTCGATGAAATGTAGAAGTGCGAGGGAATCCCGGTCGAGTAGTTCAACGCTTTAAATTAGAAATATTAGCTCATGCGGAAATGTCTTGCCTCAGGCAAACTTGCAACAATCCTGCCCAACCCAAGATATCTTCATTTAGTCAGAAATTCCTAGCTAAATACAATTGTTGACCTGAGATGCACGAAACTCAAACCACACCTATTAATTTTGTAGTAAAGGATTCTAAATGTTAAATAGCAATTTTATTCAGCCATGTGTTTCAAAAATATGTACAACCATTTACTTAACATCATAGTGCAACAGTTAGAGGAAATCAAGGCTTAACATAATATCCCCGTTACACACACTGCCTCTGGGCACAGCAATCGTAAGGAAGATCCTAAGACCGGAGCCTTTATTCCTTTATCAAATAGGACGAGTGCTTCACGAGGCTGTGTGAACTCCATACCAGGTTTCCCCTAACTCAGTAAAGTTCCCGTAGTGGTACAAAGAATCAACATCAGATACCCTAGCGTCGCAGACTGAAACGTTAATACATTGCGAAGGACACGGCTCATCTAACTACTAAGTAAACCTAAGTTAGGTATGTTTTATTATGAAAATATGTATGTATATTGGAACCCTTGCACTGAAGTAAGACCTAGAGGCGTCGTTAAAGAAATAACCTAAATGGAAACAAATTTAAATGTAAGTTAATGAGGAAATATTTCTATTGTATCCTCAAAGGATTAGGATTCGGTATGTAGGCCACTATGCCGGGCTCATTGTTCCTATTCCCCCAAGTGGGGGCAGCCCCGAGAGGAAGGATGAGGCGAAGGAGACAGAGGGCGGCCGACCCAAGGAGCCACGACAGTACAGAGGGCAGGGTGCCTGCTGTTTACTTCGATAGACTTCCCCGACAGGGCAGGACAACGAACTCGCTCCCCTACAGCGGGACGGCAACGAGCCCAGCAGCCGAGCCCTAAAGGTCTCTGGCTGGCGGCCCCGAAATGGTCCCAGCAGAGGAGCGGAGACCGGCAACCGACTTATCGGAGGAGGAAGTAGTTTTCCTCAGAGCATATCATCCTGCCATGCACCGCCGAGACACCCGCCGACACTTCTACCCTGAAAGAGACCACCAGATGAGATATGATATGAAATGATAATGGGATGGACAGGAAATTTGGAGGATGTAATTAACCTACCCAACATTCGCCTAGCGACCCGGGAAAACCCGCGAAAAACCCCATGGGTCGGGTAGGTCGGCCACGGGAATCGAACCCGGGCCTCCCGAATGCGGGCCACAGACGAAACCGCCTGAGCCATGCTGCTCGGTGTATCCTCAAAGAGTAAAGAACATAAAATATTTTGAGATGCATCGGAAGTAACTAGCTGAATCTTTAAATCTAATTGTGTTATTCCAGAAATATGGTGCTTCCCTTTATAACTACGGCCAACATATTAAAAGCAAAATGAATATTTTAGTACAGATCAATTATATAAAAAGTTCCAAAAACAGTGCCATTATTAGCTTTTGTTCCCCCGCCGCCCTTCTTTCGTTAGACCTGCTCCCACAAAACAAAGTTAAACGTTTCCGATGCATCAGTTTGGGTGGCAACGAGTGGAGGATGACAGTGCATGAGAAACTAATTTTCTAAATTTGCAGAACGAATCGCATTCATCTTTCTCCTCCCCCCCCCCCTCCTCATGAACTTGCTGAAGTGCTGCATATCTTGAAAAATATCCAGATAAATTGTAGCTTTTGTTCGTTATCTTGGCCTTCTTTGGTTTCATGTATTAAATAAATGCATTTAAACAGAATTAAAGTTCCGAATTCTCATTCAGATAAGAAATTGCAAATATTGCAATGCTTGGAAATAATCATTTCTTCCACACTAGGCCGTGTGTAGGCTAAGGATTGAATGAGTAGAGCCAGACTGAAAAATTAAGTACTTACAGCATAGTAAATCGCCACAGAAGGTGCGTGTCTCATAGCATATGAGAACCTTTAGTGGTCTACCGGGAAACATACGAGTCAGTTGGAAAATTTAATGTCATGTCGGCATGTTGGCCATAGTAGCTCAGTTGGTTAGAGCAACCGCACGGAGAGCGGGAGATCCGTGGTTCAAATCCCGGCTATGACATTGAATTATTCAGTCAGGCTCTACTCATTCAAATTGCAATGCTTGTTCAATAGTCTGCTGTATGAACTTTCATATTTGCATTTTATGGATTATGTTGGCACTTTAGCTTGTCATAATTTCGTTCAACCTCGTACACTGCTTCTGAAAGGCCTGCTCATCTAATTGGCGGAGAGGATGTTTATTCAACGAAGTTAAGAAGTCCCTCCCAATTCTCTTTGCATGGAATATACCGGTTGCCATTCAATAAGATTTGTTACCATAGTAACACAAAAAATATAAAACTCTTGAGTACTATTTCTTGATAATGCGCTATGCACCTTAAAACAATCAAAACTGTAACATTACAGTTCGCCATTTTTCTGTAAAAACCGAATTATTCTCACAGGACGAAGGCAAATCCTAATTAGAACGCGGCAATATCTGTCTGGAGAAGCATTTCGTTTACTATTTAAAATAAACACAAAAAGGTATTTAATTTAAAAATAATTATTATGAATGATTGTAAAATAAGTTAAAAACGGACATGCTCGAATAGGACGAGACACTTGTTATATACATTTGTTAATATCAATTTATAAGAAGGATGCCGTAGAAAACCGCACTAGTCAAATAATTAGTACCAAAGTGTCTCTACTGGCGCACTTATTTTCCATCACTGCATTTCAAGGTAAAGGCTTGAAAAACTGGCGGTTCTCGTGCTACGCATAAAATTCAGCAATCAGAAGACGCCAATCCTATAGCGCACCGAGAAACACTCAACGTTAGTTTATACTCAATGAATCTGTTTGAGCAGAATTTTAAACTTTATACTTTAGACTGCAAGTTTGCAATATAAGTAAACCCTGTGAGCAAATGCTTGCAAATGAGCAAAATGAAGTTCAAGTGCAGTATAAAGCACTAATAGTATTATTTACGCTGCTATGTTTCTGAGACTATGACCTACAGATAGAAATAGCCATTGCCACTGACAAAAGACATTCTAACGAGCAACGTCTCACTTCAAACCCGAGAGAGAAATTATTTTATTTTCTCCCGTGCGGTTTTCAGAAATGCTTTGTTGTGTCGATTTTCGAAACATCAAAGCTTCAAATTCGCGTCGATGTAATAGAAGCAAATAGTTAAAGAGCATAGAGGCTTTCAAGTGCTTTGTGAACATGGCGTTTACGAGCAATCTCTTGTTTCCACATTAAAACTGAACTTTTATGATTTCTCTTTGCTCTTTCCGGTCACTTTCGAAGTAGGTATGGGTCATCGTCCTGCACTTCCATTCGGGATTGTTTGGGTTCCGTCATTTCACCGCTAACGGCGGATTTCTTTTTTTTCTTTTTTAAGCATCTGTGAGCTTTGGGAGACATTCTTTTGACTTCTGATGATACGTAAATACTTTGGCCCAGCGTTAGAATTCTGAATTTTTTATTTAAGTTATTAATTATCATGTGCATTTTATACAGACCTCAATAACACTACCCGCGGTTTTTAATGGACAAGTTATAAGCATTATAAATGCGCTGAAAACAGAAAAGGGAATTACGACATTGATAATTCTATCGTAATGATAAGACTGCTCCTCTTTTAGAAACAAAATGAGCGTCCGTTTAATACTTGAAACTTTGAGCTTCAAAGTCTTACTCCAGACATAATACCCGAAGTATAAATAAACTATATACAATGAAACTGTTAATGCAGCAAGTTATCCAAAAATACCCACGAGTGAATCATGGAATTGGCCTTTGATGTTCGCCCGTTATGTTTTCATTTTAGCAATAGTTAAAACGTAACGTAACTACTGGTGCGACAGCCCTAAGAGGGCCAAGGCCCACCAACCCGACTGCAGGGCTCAGGCCCACTTACGCACGGCGGAGGTGGGAAGAGATGTGGTCAGCATCTTGGCATCCCCCAGCCGGAATGTTGGTTTTCGTGAAACCCGCGGGAAATCGGGTACCTCTGGCCAGGCTTTGGAAGCCCGGAGGGGGCAGAGGGTTGCCTAAAATCTCCCGGGTACTAGCCTGCAGAGCTAGTAGAAGGTGTGCTAGATCACCAGGCGGCCCCACCGAGGTTTTCGGTAGTCTTTCCTGCGGGGTTAACGCGCTTAAGTGGCGTATCCACTTCCATCCGTCTTGTTGTTGTCGATGGAGGAGCGTAGGGGAGGGGATCCGAACACTTCAGCTGCCGTGGTGCGGGCGCTGCTGACCCCTAGCACTCGTGGTACGTCTGACGTTACGTTTCGAGCCCCTCCCTGATTGGGAGTTGTTCGGATTGGGTTGGACTCGAGGGGGCAACGTGTTCCCGATACCCACGGGGAATTGGGTACCTACGGAGGGGTAGAGGATTGCCTAATAAGTCCCGGGTACTAGCCTGCAGAGCTAGTAGAAGGTGAACCAGATCACCAGGCGGCCCCACCGAGGTTTTCGGTAGTCTTCCCTAGGGTTGATGCGCGTAAGTGGCGTATCCACTTCCATCCCGTCTTGACGTTGTGCTCAGCGGGGGGGGGGAGGCTTTTTAAGATATCAGGTATTGCCCTATGGAAAGAGCCCCGGAGTTTCCATCGCTCCCGGGTAGAAGGAGGCCCGGGTCCTTGGTCCTACGGGTCCACGACTAATCGGAGTAGAACCTCTGCACTTAACTTATGATAGGTATATTCAAACGTAGCCTATGCATCGGGCTGCTGTTTCCCTCAGAAACAACTGAAAGGAATGATTGGAGAACGTTACCTATTTCCACAAATTTAAATGCTTATTTATGACAAAAAACGACCCTTAGGAAATGTCGGCTGAACTGCTGCAACCTACTACAGCACAACCAGTATGTTTAAAGTTGAATAGAGGTACAGGCAGATCAGGTACCGGAGGGCAATATCTGGCACTTCGAACCTTAATTAGATATTTTGTGTATAGGGAACAGCAGGACATGTTAGACAATGTAAGTGGCAGAGACGCGCAGATCCGGCTGGGAGGCGCTCGCGGTGACCTGTCCAAGTCGCTGAAGGTTAGCCCTAAGGCTCCCTTCCAGTGAGAACCGGGGAAAGTTCAACTGAGATGGCCTCCCTCTGTTAGAGCTGAGAAGTTTCAATGCGCAAGTCTCTGCGCCATCTGCCCGACGTTAACTAACATATCCACAGGAGCTGTCCGCTCACATGAAAGAGGGAGACGATATGTGAGAGGGGAAGACACCACTACAGCATCCGCCTTACCCATCTGGGAGAAACCATGTAAAGCCCTGTTTAAAGTAGGCGGCGATCGAACTCGTGACCTATCGAACGCGAACCTCAAGAGTTACTGTGGAGCCATCTCGCTCGGTAAAGCCGAATACACCTAAGTGCTTCTCTTTTATTAAGGGATCACATACAAGTGTGAGCAACTAGGATAGGCATAATGGTGATCCCACTGAGCTATAACAGCGTACCACTTGTCCCCGGGTCTACTAGGCACTGAACACAGACCAAGTCGACGTGCGGTCGTTGGTTGCGCTAAGTATAACCTAATTATAAAATAGATTATATCTAGTAGCAGAAAAATATGTTAATACGCCTTATTTACAGAAAGGAAAGTGCTAACAGCAAAATGATGAAAAGTATGTTCAAATTCGAAAATTCAAGGCACTGTTTGGTTGAAAGCCTTCGGGGTTTATTTCGCAAGAAAAGAGATAGAGAAAAAGCAGAGATAGAAAGCTGTACTGCGGTTTCACTGGAGGCATTGAGGCAAAGCAATGACTCTCATGTTAGGATGGAAATGTAGAAACACCACAAAGCTTAAAGAAAAACGTCAGTGTTATTGTTTTGTTCACGAGAGAAGCGAACTATTTCTCATTTTGCTTTACTTTGGAAGCGGAATTGTACTGAAAGCAGGTATGCCAAAGGTGCGATGGATGGATAATTACTGTCTATTGTAGCGCAATGAACTAACAATGCTGGAGTCTGTCATTGCTCGCTCTGGTGAATGACAAAG
Organism: Mantis religiosa; assembly: GCA_030765055.1. Lineage (NCBI taxonomy): Eukaryota > Metazoa > Arthropoda > Insecta > Mantodea > Mantidae > Mantis > Mantis religiosa. The sequence goes on along the minus strand of CM060948.1, from coordinate 49,668,304 downwards.
CTCTGCCTAGCTGTGTTGTGATGAAATGTCTGCTCGGGCAGTGTTGCGGAGCTGCAGCAGACCTTGCCACCCTTCCAGTATCCATGGTAACAACACCACATAAATATCAAGCAACCACAGTAACCGTGCAAGGGGTTCTGGATCCCACCAATCCGAGACAAGACGGGGCGGAAACCCTCGCAGCAAGATAATGCTAAGTAATTCCAAATAACTCGCCCTTATCTCCTCACTTGCCATCAACCTTCATCTTCGATATATCCCATCAGCAAAGTACCGTCACCTAAGTACACAACCCGTTAGGAATATTGTAGAGAAAAACATGCTGCAATGTGTCAATGAGAGAGACAAACGGAGAGAAAGAGAAAACAAGAAAAGACAACAAATTAGAAAAGTTGGCGCTTACTTCTCTCTTGATTGTACGCAACCAAATATTTTGCTGCCTAAACCTTCGTAAAATGACCTAACTTTCTTTGCCTTAAGCATTCAAGTTTTGCTTCAAAAGAACATTATTTCATACCTCCTGTACAGTATCTTTAAGGACTACGGTATTCGTTATTATTGCTTGACGAAGCTTGGCACACAAATCTTCTATTTTACTGGATGACTCTTTAACGCAAACGTTTTTACTGCAAAGCAAACTCATAGCTGTCATTCGTCTCTTATTTATCCTCGTTCCCTCTAAAATGTAGAGTTAAGAGATTTGCTCGGAGGAATTGGATGTACTTTTATAATAAATGGAGCCCAGATTTGTATGTAAATAATTGTTTTTCCCCCCTAAATGTGTGCATACCTGACCTGAGCCGTAGGGTAGTGGGCTAAGTCGTCATGCTTTGGTTCCCTGCCACGGAATCGATCCCACCCCTGGGGAGGGGTGCGAATTTTAAGTCCCAGGTATAGGACGGGTGCCCACTCAGCATCGTGAGGAAAGTGAGGAGCTACGATAGGTAGCGAACCCTGGTTGCAAAAGCTCACTTTCCGGCTGGGGGTGCCGAGATGCTGACCACATCTTCTCCCCGTATCGGTTGGATGATCACCCACCTCAACCTTGCGTATGTGGGCGTGAGGCCGGCAGTAGGGTTGGCAGGCCTTGGCCCACTAGGGCTGTTATGCCACGGGTTATTTATTATTTATATGTACATACCTAAAACGAAGAACGGACTATTTAGGTCCGAGAAGTGTATTTGCAAAATTTTATTTCACATAAAAATACATATTATATATATAGTTGTTGAGTCCAGAGGTTCTACTCCCATTAGTCCTGGAGCCGTAGGACCAAGACCCGGGCCTCTTTCAACCAGGGAGTATCCGAACTGTCCCAAAGGGCACCCGACGTCCTCCGTGGGGCTTTCCATAGGGCAAGACCTGGGTTACTAACAAGCCTCCCCTTCTGGTCCAAGGACACAAGACGGGATGGAAGTGGATACGCCACTTACGCCCGCCAACGCCAAAAGGTGAAGGCTACCGATATGACCTCGTTGGGGCCGCCTGGCGATCTAGCACACCTTCTACTATCTCTGCAGGCTAGTACGCGGGAATATTAATGGCTTCCCTCAACCCCGCCCGGAGACGTACCCGATCACCCACGGGTATCGGGAACCACTGCCCCCTCGAGACCAACCCAATCCGAACTCCCAAAGGGAGGGGCTCGAATGTTCGGCCCGAGGTTCCTTTGGTAACGTCAGAGGTTCCACGAGTGCTAAGGGTCCGCAGCTGAAGGGGACGGATCCCCTCCCCTACGGGGATATATTCATAAATGCATATATTGAGAGATTTATAAAGCTAGTGCTTTCTTGGCCGGCCGGCCTTTAAATACCCCCCATAAGGTAACAAACATTACATTCTTGCTTTATGGGGCACTGGTATGGTGACTAATGCAAAGTGCTACTAACAAAATATTTGCATTATTTACTGTCCAGCAACGTAAAGAAAATCCCTGAAAGGAATGTGCCAACCTTACACAGTGGGACAAGGACAGCGAATGTGTGAGACAGAGAACGCCTGCTACACAAGGAGCAGAACCATTAAAAACATGCGCCCTATTCACTCTGTACACTAAAACAGAGAAGATTCATTCACAAAAGTAGAAGCCGTCAGAATGTTTTTGAATGGTCTGTAACTGTACTGACAAGGGCTGTCATAAACCTGTCCAGGGAGGGTGTGGGAGCCTTCTGCAATCCCCCTGCGTCTCAGAGCCCGGAGACTTTCTCTCCTGTGGAGGACAATACCTGCTATGCTCTCAGATTCGATGCGGAAGGGAAAATCGAAGTCATAATGCAAATAAAGTCTATATTTATGCCGAAATTTGCAGTGCTTTTGATACCTATTTACTAAAACACTGAGAACGTATAAACTGGATTTTTGCATACATACATGGCTTAAATTTACTGGCTGATTAGTGGACCTTTTTCTTTCCTTTAGGAATTTTAATCAAAGCTCATTATCGTAAGCAATTAAGATAAATGACCCTTGATGTTACTGAACCAACAAATTCCAGAAATACCTGAGAGGTGACCTGGTCTCTAATATCAATCCAGTACTTCATACAAAGCTACGCGCAGGCTCCTTCTGTTGTTTAACCAGTACTGTTTTATGAATAAAATGTCTTCCTGGTTAAAAATTAAAATTATTTCCGGACTGTTTATACTGTGGTTTGCTAGAAATAGATGTTATGGACGTGTTGCCCACAACTGCAGTGAACATCTTCCACCGAGAGCGCTCTCAGTGTAAATATAGCGGCACAGTCAACACAACCTTCTCCGAGTAGACGCGCCGTTGAAGATGTACACCGCAGTTGTGGACGAAACGTCTAGAACATCTATCTCCAACAGACCATGGCATAACAATCCGGAAATAACTTCCAGTTATACTGACACCAACCGTGAAAACCTGCTCTCTCTCTCTCTCTCTCTCTCTCTCTCTCTCTCTCTCTCTCTCTCTCTCTCTCTCTCTCCTGTTTAAACTTTGTTTCAGAGGTTTGACCATTTCATTCGGAGTGCCACGCTTCCCTCTTCCTTTCGTACTTCATATTCTTTGTATGGCTTTGCAGTCAAGGAAACTTCTAGCTTGTTTGATTGTGAAAAGGTGCGTTTTAGACATGCAATACCAGACACACACCATTTTGTCTAAAATGTTTTCGGACACGGGTGACCTCAAAACATGCATTTCCAGTGAACTTGCTACATAAAATAGTTCAGTGGAATGTATTATATCCGTTACCTACTAGGTACGTCATAATAAAAGTAAAAAAGGAATGAGGAAGCAATAAATTGTATGATCAGCTATTTTCTTGCACATTTTATTTGCTTTCACCTATTCCACTTATTTGCTTACAAACCTGGAAGAGGCATGTTGAAATCTGTTTGGGATAGTTCTAGTTTAGGCTTTCATTTTCAGGATTTTGTTATCCTTAAGCGATAAAACTCAGTCACACGCCGTATCACCAATTTTATGTGCGGTCTTTGCAGATATGAGTTATTAAAATAGACGTAAAAATGCACGCGACCTATTTTAGTAACTAGTTACTCCAGAAGACTAAGCAAAGGGTTACAAAAGAAGCCAGAGGTAAGTCTGATTTTAAAATCAGTAATCATATAATTACAAAGTAGAGCATTTCTTCCCCATGTATCAACAGCCTCTCTTATCACTCACCTTGTCTCAACTGTCCTACACTTCTCAGTAAGCTCCTCCCTCTGTGACGGGGGAGCCAGAGATCAACGGTGCTCCACCTCAGTGAGCATTCAGCTGACTATACTGATATGTAGGTTATAAAAAGATTTATTGAAAGACCTATAGTCGCTTACACTATGAATGACTTCACAGTAATAAAGTGAAGTTTCAACTTTTGTCAATTTCATGCATTGTTATTTGGCGAGGTTGTATAAAGTGCAGATAAAGAATGCGAGTATGAAGCTTAAACCTCTGTTTACTTTAGCTTCGATAGCTTTTGACCATGGTAGGGCAATCAATGGGCACGATTCCTCATGAACTCCGAACTTTGCAACAAAGATATCAGATATTATAGGACCTAAATGTGGGCACCTTTAATTCTGCGAAATGAAATGTGCTGTCAGCAAATCTTTAGAAGTAACCAATGCCTTATGAGTAGGATAGGTCGATGTGAAAGTGCAAACGTAAAATGTGTTGGAATGAAATCCTCACCAAGCCGAATCCAATGAACGTGTCATTTACAGGGCGCCAAACGAGCACTAGGCACAGTGGCTAGGCAGATTTTCGATGTTTGAGAATCGTCACAAGTTGAAATAAAAACGGATCTCTAACCCTCTCCCTCCACCCTCCCCTGCTCTTCAATTTCCACAAATCCAAAGCGAAATGAGTAGAAATCCCCAGTGTAACAAAAGTGCGAGCTTTGAGATCTCCCGAATTAAAGCCCGTCTGTCTGCTTGCATGACCAAGCCAGCCGGAAATGAAATAAGTTGAAATTCTGAGTAGAAAAAGAGCACTATTCAAGTGTCCTGAGGTCCACGTGTGTCGACACATTTCTTCTTCCTCTCCCTTTAACTCTCACTCGTTATTAAAAGGGGTCTAGGGTTGGAGGATGGGGTGGTGAAAGCTCAGTGAAGAACGTAGCAGATACCAAGCATGTTGGCTCCAGCTTCATTTGCGGGGAGTTGATTCAACGTCTGATGGTGAAAATGGGAGCGTATCATCCCTGTGGCGTACTCTGTCGGGAATTGCTGCAGTGTCACTGTCCGTCACTTCTGCTCTAAATAACTGCGAAAAAAGAGCGAAAGGAAAGAAAAGTGCTCTGATTCAAATGATCCTGGAACGTTAAGGGTACATAATCCCATCATTTTCCAGGCAACTGTTGCTATTGCTGCTGGAGGTGGTGTGTTATGAAAGCAGTTAACAAATTAAACATTCGACTATACAAGGCGTCGACTTTAATATATTCTGGCTTTCCCAAAGCGTATCAGCCACAGCTCTCTGTAGCCTAGTGGCTACCGTGGTCATTTCTAAATCAGGTGGACATAGATTCGATTTCCGGGAGAAAAAGTTCTGCTCAATACTACACAATGAATATTTTGTTAAGACTTAACAAATACAGCTCCCACATGCACTGTATTATCTTTTGTTTTCCATTCCTTTTATGCATGATCTTACTATTTTAGTTCTACAGTTAACAATTTTAATTCGTGTTCATTTCTATTTTAACAGGAAGTATTGTTTTTCTAACTGTGGCGACTTTACCTCATGCAATAATGAGGTCAGTCTGAAGTTGGAATAGAAGAAAGCAAATTGCAAATAAATTATAGTAAGCTTATATTTTAATAATGACAACTCTGATTTACAAATGAATGCAGGGAAAATTTAAAATTACTCCTCCAAATTTATAAAATATTTGTACAATATTGGTAACAATATTTGAACCTAACTATAATTTCTGATTGAACGAGTTTTTTCACTTCACGATCATGACTATCCGACACCACGGGAATGGAAGAATACTTAAGCTTTTATCAATTTATTTTACTTTGCAGTCCTGCAGTTATGTCTGTAGACAAAAGTTTCCTACAGAAAGCCTGTTTTAAAGACTTAGGCCTTACATCCCTTTGCTGACAGAAGGTTTCTGGTTATTAGAAATTTGAAAATTTTAAAGGAGTTGTAACATACGATCCCAAATGCCAGAGTAGGTATTATTCTCAATCAATAAACTGTAAACTGCAACAAAATAGATTTAAGCAGCATGGAATAGCCTAAAAGAGACGATTATAATAAGCAAACCAATACAAATGGGATAATGTCACAATGCCAAAGTGATTTCATATTGTTTGTTTACATTCTTTGCAGGATGCATAGAGGTCATTTTATCACCATTAATCACGGCAACTTCCTGCAAGTCACTGACGGAATTCTGAATGTTGCAAATGGATAGGTGCTTCCCCCAATTCGTTACGTACATCGGTCGCTTGTTATTCTGCATTCTTGCTTTGGTGTTGACGTTCATAGTTGAGAATGATATTTAAGGATCAATGTATCAACATTTCCTCATTTTGACGACGCTTTGTAGTTTTAAAATATCAGGCTGTTGCAATGCACACTCAAAATTTATTTCAACAGACTTTAACGTTATATTTTGTGTGCAATCTTTTACTTAAATGTTTCTCAGAATTTAACTTAAACAGCTTACACTTCAAACACAAAATTGAGCATTTAAACCCGCCATAAAAACATTTGTATACAAATTTGAAGCTTAAAACAGAAAATATGACCTAATACATTTCTTTAATGCATTACACTGCGAAATGTATGTGGGCTTAAGAAGTGGTTTTCATTTTATATAAAAAAGAAAACCACAAACATTTTTAAGAGAAATAAAATAGTGCGATTTAAAAATAATAAAATCCAGTGGAATGGTATTTTATACACAAAAACTGTGAAACTGTAAAAAAGTTTGTGGTGTTATGGAACAATTGCCTTTTAAATCTTTGAAAATGTTCATGGCTTTGCAGAAATTATATTTTACACGTCCTTTAATGAAATATGTTTGATCTTATACCTATATAACATGTATATGTAAGCAATGAGAAAGTTTACTTTGAAAATGTGCATTTTCTTTCAAAGGAAATGCATCTATAGGTATTTATAGGAGAGTAACCCAGGAAGTAGCTACTCTTTGGTTTTAATATATTCGAAACAAATATTTTACTGAAAAAGTCATTTACTTTATTTCTCCATTAGATCATCTCAGTTACTTAAATATTAGAATTCCTCTTATGGTCAGCTGCTGTCAGTCCATTAAGCCAAGAAGTTCAGAAAAAATTTCACCAAGTAAAGAACGAGAAACGTTTGAGAACGAAGTCTGTAACTCGTCTAGAGTTATATGTCTGCCTTGCACAATTTTGTTGTTCGCTTGATTCTTCAAATCATCTGTGATGAGTGACGGATGTCAGGATCGAGTTTGGTCATGCATATTGTTTGTCTATTGTCAAACATTTCACACAATTTTGCACCCATTACCTACCACCATGACTTCCTTTGGTTCAGGGTAACATTTCTGCAAGTTTCATTTTCCGAGAATTCAAACATCGAATAGCACCTCTCACTTCACAGTCGATATGCAGTTCAATTTGAACTAAGGCACAATTCAAGAGAGCAACTTCCTTCGACTGCAGCTCAGACGACACTGAGAAAAGAGATCAAAGACACGATACCAATCTGCGCAGCGTGAATATGCAAACGGTCGTTACTTTCTGGATTATCCCATATCCTTAGAATAATTTTCGCAGTGCACATCTAAACAATGATGCCAAGTTAATTAAGTTCTAAACACAAATCAATTAGATGAAATTTAGAAATATTCAAATATCCAAGTACCTGGAGTCGGAATATTAATCTCTCGAATTATATGTAAAAACTAAGAATTTGTCAATAAAAAATCCCAAATCGAACATTTAACGGTCATGCCAAGGTTACATGTTGGTAGAAGTGTAATACAGTCCACTTGCTGCAGAGTAAATTATATTGTTGTTGCAAAGTGGAGAGCCATTTGTTCCTACGACCTGATACTTTCTTTAACTTTACGTTGGTGCGAAAGTTATTTACCAAATTACGACTAAACATGCCAGTTGCCTGGGGAGGACTTGAAGTGCAAGTGTGCGTTATGTACCTGCTTGCACTGAACGAGTTTAAGCGTCTATCGTCACCGCGCTGTAGTTAGTAGTTTGGGGCGTGCGGATTGCAGCAATGAGGACAGATAGTAAAGAGTGCGGTGACGTCACACGCTGAACTCGTGTTCAGCACAAGCAGGTACAGAGGCGACACTAACACTGCCTGTTCTGTCCTGTTGTGGATCATGATGTTCGTGGTAAACCCAAGCAAGGAGTAGTAGGTACTTTAAACTTAAGTACATTTCTCATTCAGGATCGATATTTGAGAAACATCGTTTCGAATAGTATTATGTTGGCCAGAGCAAAATATTGAGCTATTACGTAATCCTTCATACTGTAAACAGAAAATGTGACCAAGTGCCTTCTGTGATGGTATAAAACTCCATTCTATTTATTTAAATGTTATACCTTCATTTGTATTCGTTTTAATCGTTAGAATGTCAAATATGCTGTTTCATGTTGAATAAAATGGAGTTTTCAACATTTCCTTGGTTACTCTAAATGAAGGCGTAACTTTGATTGTAATGATGAGCCCCAATCGTTATTGTTCAATAACTGTGTCGTATTTCATTACAAACGTGTTCACTATAGTATATTTTTGCATTTTTTCCTTTATACTTTTCACATTATGGTTGCTAATACTATAGTAGCATGTTTTAATAACTGTCGATAAGAATGCGTTTTAATATCTGATACTACGCCCTTAACGTCTTAAATTCACGAGATGAGGATTTGAAGGGAATTCATTATTTACATTTCTACATTAAGAGAATTATACATTTTCGATAAATGTGTTTTCATGTAGTACTTGTACATCAGATGTTTATTTATTTATTTATTTATTGATTTTCTTGATACATTTACAATCTGGACGCTCCCTAAATCATCTGCGTATTTTGCAGATATACTTCCAAAAATATTTTTACCTATTAGTTTTTTTTTTCCATTATGTAGGAAGAATTAGATATTTGTGTGCATCCACCAGCATCCGATTTTTCTCGCCTCTGTGTATTACTTTTTAATCTCCTTTCCCGCACCGTGCAGCTAGCTATCTTCTTCTAGAGAAAAGTTTTGAGATGTCGGTATCTTGTTCCCTCTTTTTTTCTATCTCGTGCCACTTTTTTACCGTAGCCAGAAACTCTTCTTCGACTTCTTTTGCCTGAAAGCATTGTTAAGAGAGTGAACGGCTGGCGTCCCCACGTCCACTACCCGATTCTCTCGCAGCCTAGGGACAAGTTTTCTCCCCTTTGAGTGGCCTTCCTACCCTTCAGCATTCCTCAAGGTCGGCGCCAACCTCGGTCTCTCATGAGCTCTCTTCCTCTATTGAATCGCGGACGCAGGATTTTAAGTCCCTTCTCCCCACCGCCCACTTCTAGATTCCCAGGGCGAAATTTAGACCAGTTTCCTTCCCTACCTTCGTGCCACCCGGTGTGCATATTTCACCTTCCTCGTTTCCCTCCCTTTGCCTTTCACGCTCTGCTCGCAAATGTGAGGTGTGTGTGACATTTAAAACGGGACGAAATCATCGCAGTATCTTCTTTCGGTTAGCACATTGCGGAATGGAACTTGACACCATGGAAGCCAGCGAATTTTCCACACAATGTTTGACAAAGTTTGCAAACTGAAACCCCATTTTAAACGAAATAAGAGTGGAATTGAGATATTTATAATACGCAGCAGGTTTATAAAATGTCAAAATATCACATACAATTCATTTTGAAATTATTTTCAAAACAGGTGAAACCCTTTAAGTTTTAAATTGTGATTTCCACAAGACCTCAATGTCTCCCTCTCTATGCACAGTGAATATAAGAACTTCTCTAACAGCTCCAAGCTGTTTCTATGCCCAAAAGTAAGAAGCAATTGGTTCCACACACCAATATAGTGTCCGAATATTTCTGGTCAGACTGTTCTGCTCCTTATTTTCCTTTCCATTTACAGTTACGGTTTTTCCTCCTACGGTGTTCTTAGGTATAAATTGGAAAGCTTCTCTATGCATCCCAGGTTGGGAACCTTTAAATATATTGCATGAAGACATGGTACAATGCTCCCTTAGCATAACATGACCAGTTTCTAAGAGAAGACCAATTAAGATCTATAAAAATGTGTACATAATTAGTATAAATATCTAAATGTGTTAGATTTCTGATAACAGATGAACCTAGCAAGTAGTAGCCAGGGAGTTTTGTGAGTAGGCTATAAGGTGGGATAAATTTCCTCGCCGAGGAAGATTTCATGAACAGTTGTAACTTACTTAGTGACAGATGGCTTCCCTTGAAAAACTTTACGTTAAATGTATTTCAAAGAGGTAACCGCTTCTAGCTGTTACGTCGACCCCAGATGTTAACGTCCCCTGGTTCTGAAATTAATATCACTGGTTTTGTATTGGTTTCTTTAATTAAGTCCTCTGGTTTTAGAAACACTCCCGAAGGCTAAATACCTAAGCTTACAAAATATAAATGTACAACGTCATTAACTACCAACCTCGACTCCAACTGCAGATGACATCTACGTCAGTCTAAATTCATCAGCAGTGCTGTCAAGATGAGAAGACAAATTAAATACTCCGGGTCTTGCCAGAAACCACCATTTCCATAAAGAATAGCTGTTTCTTTGAGCGTTAATACATGAATATCTTAAACCCTGGTTGTTCTACACTTTTAATATCCAATGTTACTTCTCTAATTTTTACTGGCTTTTTGTGTGCAGCTTATGCATTGAGGTCATAAAAATATTGGTTTCTTCTGCACAACTGATACATTTAACTGATAGTGACAACTTACGAATGTTTTCTCAAATGGTAACTTGCTTACTTCTTATGGACCTTTTGCAGTGGCTAGTAAGGTGAAATGCATTTAACATTTCAAATTTGTGAGAATGCTCCTTCGAAGTTAATTTTCAAAGTAAACACAATTATTTTACGGCAAATCTAAGGCATTTTATGAATGAGTGTTTATATTACCTAACACGAGAAAGAGGTGGTGGCTATTTAGAGTATTATCTTATATAGAACGTGTCTATTCATTTCCATTCCTTTAATAAAGCATGGAATACCACCTAACCCTTAAAACTACAATAAAAGTATTCAAACTTCGAAGCACGATATCTACATTTGCCGTAGGCTGGAAAACGTTGACAGTCAAGGATTCTTGGATTCTTATTGGCATACTGCAACATTGTGTGCCCAAGGCTAAGCGCTACAAATATATATTCTCAGGAAACAGTTTTATTGAGAAGTTTTTAATAGCCGGAAGAATATTTTACTTATTTGGAAATTATTTATGCAGGATTTAACAAGGAAGCACACCTGAAGTTTCCAAAAGACTGTTTTATAGTCAGTTTTTACAACCTGAAAACGAAATGGGAGGAGCTACCGCCCTCCCCCAACACACCTATATTATTACGTGTTGTAATACTAATTTCCAGGCTTCTCAGATGTGTTTACAGATGCTTAAATTAACTTAAATTTGCTTTATTTTTATCTTAGGCATTCTCTTCAAATATTTTAATGGCATAATCCAGCGTATTTCTGAAACTGACATTAGCGGAATTATACTGCACGTTAAAATAATCTTTAATAAATAAAAACCTGATAGTGAAATGGAAGGACTTCAACACATGAGCTTGTTCTCAAAACACGCGCGCGCGCGCGCGCGCGCGCGCACACACACACACACACACACACACACACACACACACACACACACACACACACACACACACAATCAAAATGTTCAATCCCGCTGTAGCTTTTGTGCATTGTATTCTCAAAATGTATTTAACAAAGCTATTATGCATATATGTATACCTATTTTCCTTCAGAAGTTCTGCAAGCTTTGATGCTTAAAATTTAGCATTTATTCATTCTATAATTAAGTACGGGGAAAAAAAGGTTATTGCAATTTTACGTTCACAAATCTTTGCCCCATAAATTAAGGTACAACGATAAAAAATCCTAAACCAACTTATATGTAAGACAAGTTTTTGAAGTGGATTTTGAAATAGTACGGAAAGATATTAGTATTTTGTGGAAGGGATATGATTTTAAATTGATAATATAGTAAATGCTTAAAATATTGGTAAAACTACTAATTAAGTTATATTATTAGAGGAAGTGCTAAATCGTGAAAAATGTGTGTACACAACTTGGAACCTCCAGGTTCAACCATTCAAAATGTGCAAATTAATTACATTTTGATGCTGAGTTAAGATTAAAGCTCGCTGGAAATACGTTATGCTATCACTTATCAGTATCTGAAATAAAACGTATCTTAAAGTCTTGCATGTGTGGAAACGGAGTGATTCCACATAAATGTGGGTCCTGAAGTAGAATTAACAGAATTTATGGCACTGGAGTAGGACTAGTTCTACATATAGTTTGCATATATGTATATAATTTATTTAATTACTTTACTTCAATTGTAATGTTCTACTTGGAATTAAAGTTTTCGAAGCAATTAGTGTAGTTTGCCCTAAATAAGGTGAATAATTTCGAGAAAATTGCCATTAATTTCTTATTTAATTAAAGAACTGAAATAAATCTTCACAAAAATAATTTTAACTTCTCCCAAGTATAGACATTTAGATGATAACCTTTATGCCAGAATAGATGAACGCCAATACAGAATCCTCTCCACCAAAAGGTATACAGCCCTCCAGCTCACATAGTTCAAAAGTTATTCACCGTTCAAGTAGATTTTGTCAAAATTAGGGCGGTTTATATCTTTGAGTATACATTCTGAAAGATATAAAATGCCTATTTCTATCAGTGTAGCAAAGTAATGTTAATTTCTCGTTAATTGTAATTATTCCATATTAAACATGTCAATAATGCTCATTTTGGCTCCTAATTCCACTTATTCTAAATTTATCACAGATAATTTATGTTTAAAGGTCATATCTATTTTAGAATGAGAAGCTTAAGCCTGTATTTTTCACCATAATATCCCTACAAAGCATGTTACGCTTAACCTTTCTGCTTCCGGAATGCTACAGACATAGATTCAAAAGGGCAACCACAGAGTTTAATTTATTTTTATGTTAACCTTTGTCATACACTTTCTCGCCTATGCCCATAACTCATAAACACAATATCCTAGGACGTGCAAAACCGTGAAAGTGCCTCGCCAAAGCGTGCAGAGAGAGAAAGGATAGAGAAAAAATAAACAAACAGAAAGGAAGAGGTTATGTCACGGTCTGGGTCCGAAGTTGCCCAATTTGTTGATTTGAGGCGTGCGACATCCCCCATCCTGCACAAACAACTTCGGTCTCACCCTTCACCTCTACTAGTGAGGTCCTTTCTGTCGGCAACTTGACAATTACGAGTGCATCATCACCCCGAACTCATAACAATGTAATGTAGTCACAGCTGTTCTCATTCACAACTTTGTTTGCGAAAATCAATTCGCTCATGAAATGGACAATGGGAGGATGAACTGGAAGCACTGGACACATCATCTTAACACGTTTACCGTGACCCTTTGAAACGAATCTAGTTAAGTTACCCAGAAAAATGGACTGTTTAGCCCTTTCATCGTAGATATCTTACCACAATAAATAGACCTTCAACTTTGTGGGAAGTTGAACACATCTAGCGTAGCTTTATACCAAACTAGCGGAATTGGTTACCTCGCACGCGTCGCTTGTTTGTTTGGTGGAGAGATTAGAAAGCTCATTATTGTCAGTTTTACAGCATTCTATATCATTTTTCTCTTTTTCACCTTTCTTTGCTCGTATTTTCATTAACTTGGTGTAGGCATTTTATTAAGATAGCGATTCTTTGCAGGAATGAGGTATGCAGAACTAGAATTCAGGTTTGTAAACACACTATTCTTATTTTGGGTTAAAAGGAATATTACATTAATACCAATAATAGAGACAAATTTCATGTTCGTCTTCCAAGCGTGTTGTAACTCAGCCTTACAGTACTTGTCTCTTTTACAGTTGAAATGTGCTCTTCTATATAATATAAAACTTGAATTTTCTGCGCTTGGTTAATGGCCTGAGCAAAACGAATAATCCAGAACCAAACAATATACTCGTAACCTCTCAATCTGTCTCTATCGTAATCATATGGGAGATAGAGGATCTTAAACGCAACATTCTGAGGCTGTTGATTAGTGGAGGGAAATTCATGGAGGTTTATAGGGGGCGGAAAGCGATGTCTGTTAAACTTCGATTCTCTGGGTGGTCACAAATGTGCCTTACAATGATTATTGCACGCCAAGTTTTAGTTAGCATGCATTGTACTCCTAGAGTTTTGCTGTGATTAGGTTTCTGGCTAACTCCGTCTAATTTCTGTCCCCTTTACGCGTACCAGGATGTTGATGGTAAAGATGAATAAGGACTTCTTTCACTAAATCAATTCGTTTTTCCACGTATATTGCTCAGCGTCATACTGAAAGTGGTTTCTTGTTACCTACTGACTTCATACCGCGAGCACAAGGTTCCACGTTACGTTTTGCGGTCAACTTGCGTACCGTACCGCGCCTGTATGAGGGAGCCTTTAACTTCTAAACGCTCTCTCAATAATGGACCTAGTTTTATTTCGCGCAAACATACAAAGCCCGACGGCGGTGACTCTTTTTTGTTCTTCAGAGCGTATACATTTGGGTTGAATTCTTTGTGCTGGTTTTATATCACGTGTGAAACATATATGCAAGTTCTGATGTAAAGCTTTTTATTGGTAAATATGCTAAATGCCTGAACGAGAAACGCGTTGCGATCAATAGGCAACTCTCGGCTATTGGATAAAATGTTGTGGATGACAGTAAAGCTAATATCAAAGCAAAGCCAAAGCTAAATCAGTCCGTGCCACAGTTACAGCCTCCGGGGATTTGGACGTTGAGGGTCGCACGTTTACACACGAAGAGAACGATGGGTAGTTTCACGTTCCGGCCGGAAGTAAAACGGTATACACGGTGTTAACCAGGTTTCCGTCTTCATGGAACAGTGCAAAGGCGGCACTTGCCTAAAATCACGCTAAGAACTCCAACGTGTAATATGTCAAACTTGATGCTCAAGAGTTCCTTCCTTCTTGATAGTATCTTACAACACAATTCATTGTCTGCCTTACGTTCAAGAGGTCCCCAGTTCGAATCTCGGTCAGGGTGAGTTACCTGGATAAGGGTTTTCCGGCGTTTTCCCTTATCCTTAAAGACGAATGTCGGGTAGCTCTAAGCTCCATGGATCCCGGACTCATTTGAGCATCATTTCACCCATTCCATTCATCATCCGATAGGACTCAACGTTGGAGGACGTAAACTACAAAAAAAAAAAAAAAAAAAAAAAAAGTACCCACACAATTCATTGCTATAAGAGTTTTATTGCAAAACATTTATAAAATTTGCTGTCACATACTTTACATATATTGAAAAGATAGAGTCAGACTGAAAAATCCAATGTCATAGGCGGGATTTGAACCACGGATCTTCTGGTTGCCGTCCAGCCGCTCTAACCCTTGAGCTACAATGGCCAACGTGCCGATATGACATTGCATTCTCCAACTGACTCGTGTTTTTCCCGGTAAACCACTAGGAGTTCTCATAAACACATGAGACAGCTACCTTAATGGCGACTTACTATGCTATAAGTACTTTAAGGCCCGGGCTTTATAGTTAACCACTATTAGGTCAATTAATGGAAATTAATTGTTCTTTCACACTGGCCGTGTGTATGGAAAGATAAAGCCAGACTGAAAAATTCAATGCCGTAGCCGGGATTTGAAACACGGATAGTTCCTAATAACATTTTAATTAAACCCTGTATACAATTCGAATTCAGATATAGTGATTATAACGAATTAAAAGTAGGGTTTCAAAGTAAAATACACTGAGCCTATTTGTTGTAAACTGTAGCTTTCACTCTTTTACTGTGACACTCTTTTTGTAAGCACTGAAGTACAGAAATAATTAAAATGGTTGGTCATAGAAGAGTTCAAAGGGTAAAATATTCTACCTTTTTGGTTTACCACATCACTAGTGCCTATATTTACGTGGAATAAATGTCCTAACTCCTTCCATTCAGTATAAAATTCTTAACCATCAGGGCCAGAAATATAAAAATAGGAATATTAGGTTGAGGGGATGTAAACTTGAACAGTTGATTAATAGTTTGTTATCAAATCTGCATAGTTTTCCTATAATAGATTTGTTACATTCTTCGTGGATTGAACAGCTCCTAAACTAAACGTGAGCTTGGGGTGGACACGTTTATTTTTGTCTATAAATACTATTAGTATGCATAATAAATAATACATGTAAATGGAAATTAATTGTTCTTTCACACTGACCGTGTGTAAGCTAAAGTATGATAAGATAGACTGAAAAATTTAATGCCATAGGCGGGATTTGAACCACGGATCTTGTGGTTGCCGTCCAGCCGCTCTAACCATTGACCTACTATGGCCAACGGGCCGATTGACCTAATAGTGCTTAACTATAAAGCCCGGGCCTTAAAGTACTTACAGCATAGTAAGTCGCCATTAAGATAGTTGTCTCGTGAGTTCATGAGTCACGGTCAGTGTGAAAGAACAATTAATTTCCATTTACATGTATTATTTATTATGCATACTAATAGTATTTATAGACAAAAATAAACGTGTCCACCCCAAGCTCACGTTTAGTTTAGGAGCTGTTCAATCCACGAAGAATGTAACAAATCTATTATAGGAAAACTATGCAGATTTGATAACAAACTATTAATCAACTGTTCAAGTTTACATCCCCTCAACCTAATATTCCTATTTTTATATTTCTGGCCCTGATGGTTAAGAATTTTATACTGAATGGAAGGAGTTAGGACATTTATTCCACGTAAATGTAGGCACTAGTGATGTGGTAAACCAAAAAGGTAGAATATTTTACCCTTTGAACTCTTCTATGACCAACCATTTTAATTATTTCTGTACTTCAGTGCTTACAAAAAGAGTGTCACAGTAAAAGAGTGAAAGCTACAGTTTACAACAAATAGGCTCAGTGTATTTTACTTTGAAAACCTACTTTTAATTCGTTATAATCACTATATCTGAATTCGAATTGTATACAGGGTTTAATTAAAATGTTATTAGGAACTATTGTTATCCTTTGTGGCAGTCCATTTAATACTCCGACATGCACCCAAGGC